>JABWDY010034122.1:0-12153 GCA_013358455.1 Thalictrum thalictroides | reverse complement strand
GTATTAGGTTGTTGGGCATATCTATGTTCAGCTTGGCCAGACTGAGAAGGCCTTGGAAGTCCTTAGAAAGGCAACAAGAATTGATCCTCGTGATTCACAGGTAGACTGTGCATTTGTTTTGTTATTATGTACATAATTTTGAATTCCTACATTAAGGTAGGTTCATTGAAGATGTAATGATGTATATGCTTAAAAGGGATCCTCTTTCTAGATGCTCATGGTTTATGCTTAAAAGGGATCCTCTTTCTAGATGCTCATGATATCCTAGATGCATCATGCATATAATATTAAGGATCCATATGCTTGACACTCTTGGTTGGTGTGGTGGTTTTTCTTTTTCTTTGAAGAGCAACATATGCTTGATTTGCATGTCACCCGACTTAATAATGTAGAATAGAGTGTCTGATATGAGTTCCTTACATTTTCTATGTTACAGATTTTTTTGGACAATTGTTTTTAAATTTAGAAGTCCTGCTTTATTTAGAAGTCCTGCTTTATTTCGAAGTCTTAGGTTATTAAATTTTAGAAGTACCTAGGAATTAGAATTCTTATTCTATGTTCTTAAATAGAAGTTTTAGGAATTAGAAGTCTTAGTTTGGCTATATAAAGGCCTGAGTCGTCTATTGTAATTCATTCAATTATCACTATACAAATTTTCTGAGAATTTGTTTCCTAGTAGTATGCTTTTTGATTCTACCTTAATTCAGAGTTTCACCTTCCCTTGAGGGTTACAAGGTTTTCTTTGATGTATTACTGCGTCAGTTTGTATCAAAGCGAGGTTTTCTAGGTTCTCATCTAGAAACGATCCTTTGATTTTTTTTTTCCTGAAGACAGATTTTCTGCAATAGCCCAAAATTCTGCCCCTCATGTCTCGAAGAGAAACTTTGTCTCCATGACAAGAGTTTGTGACAAAAACTGTGTTTGAATCTACAATAACATCTCTCAAAAATCACATGACTACTTTGTCTACAAAGTTTGAGAAGATCTCTCTTGATCTCTGCCAGATTGTTAAAGCCCAAGATAATCAACCTATCGATGGACCCACCCTCCCTCCCTTTCCTTCATAACACACCACTCTGTTGGAAAAAAATTCGCAATCTTTGACACCCTACCCTATCGCAGGTATTAAAACCCCCCAACACACACACCACCACCATACACAAACTTTCCTTCTCCAATCCATTCACACAACCTTACCAACCAACTTCCATTTGCTTCTCACAATTTTGATTTTCCCCACACCAGCAGTCCTTGTCTACATGATGTTTAATTACCTCCTGAACTACAAATGCCTACTCTTCCCCAACCTAATCAAGTGACTCATCAACCTTTCCTGCTTACCTACTATAGACGTTACCCACGAGTCGACAATTCTTTCTTCCAAGCTCATGATAGTGATGACGAGGCTGAAAGTTTCAAGAACAACTGCTACCCTATCTTCCACAGTTTAATGGAAATCAGGGTTTTAACAATTACCGACCTAATCAGGAGCAATTTAGATGAAGATTGATCTTCCTGTCTTTATCAGTTTTATGGATGTTGAGGATACTCTTGACTGGTTATTGAAGTTGAAAACTTCTTTGAGTTTATGAATACTCCTGATCATATCCAAGTGAAACTACTCGTGTGCAAACTAAAACAAGGAACCTCTGCCTGGTGGGAACAACTGAAGCAGAGTCACTCTTACAAAAAAAGTCTGATACTCTTGGGCGTGTATGAAACATTATTGCTTGAAAGATTCTACTCAAGGACAAACCAATCTTATATGATAAATGTCTTTCCTACCGACAAAGTTCTCATAGTGTTGACGCATATTCAAGGAATAATTTTCTTGAATATGGAGATCACTTAATAGCCAGATTTTTACGCAGTTTGAACTGCAATATATGAGAAAATTATCCAGTCTACATGTACAATGGCTGATGTCATTCAAATGGCTTTGAAGGTGGAACAACACAGCAGTTACGAAACTTCTTCTGGTCGTGGTAGTTTTAACTCATCCGCAACACCTAATCATTGACAAAAAGTCCATCTTTTTCCTCACATTTTTCTACCTCTCGACTAGCCTACAGTACTCCATCAAATCCTGAATCAGCCTATACTACCAACCTTCCAAATCCTCTACCCCCACTAAGAACCAGCCTTCCCAACCACATTCTACTAATCTATATGTTTGTCCAACTTTGGATGTATGCTTTAGGTGTAGCAAATCTGGTCACAAGCTACATGAGTTCCCTAATCGATCTAAGAGTTAAGTTACTTTGTTGACCATGAGGATCAATGTGATGATTTTTGTGATAATGGTTGTTTGGCCTTTTGAGTGGTTAGTCATGTCTTTCGGTCTTTCTAACATGCCTAGTACATGAATGTGATTAATGATCCAAGTCTTTCTACAATTTCTTGGTAAGTTTGTTGTCACTTACTTCGATGATATTCTTATTTATAGCCGTTTTGAGCAAGACCACTTATACATCTTTGGGAAGTTATTAAAGTGCTCTATGACAATGCTCTCCGCATAAACCTTAAGAAGTGTGTTTGCTTACTGAGCGTGTCTTGTTTCTTGGGTATGTTGTGAATGAATCTGGTATGGCCTACCCCGCGACATATTCATGAAGTTCTTTTGTTTTATTAGGAATCCATGAGTGCATCTGGTATGGCCTACCCCGGTCTCTATATTCTTTTGCCTATACCTGATGCACCTTGGGTTGATGTCTCAATGGATTTTGTTTACTGCGAACTCAAGTAGTTGTTGATTTGGATATGGTAGTTGTTGACAAATTCTCTAAGATGGCTCACTTTGTTCCTAACAAGAAGACTTGTGACGCTGCAAATGTTGTTACTTTGTTCTTTAAAGAGATTGTGTCTTCATGGTGTTCCTTGTTCCATTACGTTTGGCAAGGATATCAAGTTCTTGAGCTATTTCTGGAAGACTTTATGGATGAGATTGGGAACTTCTTTGAAATTTAACAGTATATCACTACATCCCATCCACAGATAGACGGTCAAACGGAAGTTGTTAACCACACATTGGGGAATTTGATTCGTTGTTTATCTGGTGATAAACCCAAACAATGGGACCTGATTCTACCAAAAGCTGAATTTGCACAAAATACTTCCCGAAGCAGGTTTATTGGTCATCTTCCTTCTAAAGAAGTTTATGCCAAAATTCCAAGTCATACTCTTGATCTTGTTGCTTTGCTGAAGGTTCCTGGTCAGAATGTTGCTGTTGATGATATGGTTGACCAAATGATTTAAATTCACAAAGAAGTAAAGAAAAGTTTAAATGCTACAAGGCAGCAGTGGATAAGAAGTTTATATAGTTTTTCTTTTTCGTGGGAGAAATGGTATAGCTATCAAGTTTATATAGTTTTTCTTTTTCGCCAGATCATCTAAATCTTCATGGAATTGACCTCACCGTATTCTTTACTGTCGTACTCTGAGAAAACTTTGTTAACTTTGATGAATCAAGTTCGGAAATAATTTTTCTTTTAATGCACATCTAATGCATCTTGCAGGCATTTATTGAGTTGGGTGAATTGTTAGTATCATCTGATGCAGGAGGTGCACTTGATGCATTTAAAACTGTAAGTTAGATCTTTATAGTTTTTATTTACCAGTGTACTGAGCTCAGCTAAATTATTTTGGAACAGAGAGAATGTCTTGCTTAATCATTTCTACTTACTATGAATTGGCAGGCACGCGGTCTCCTTAAAAAGAGTGGTGAAGAAGCACCAATTGAGCTGCTTAATAACATTGGGGTTCTCTATTTTGAAAGAGGAGAGTTTGAGGTCTGTTACAATAATTTCGTTGTAATATCTATCTGTTTCTGTTAATATAGTGATCAATTATACTTTTATTAAATGGAAAAATAACCTCAGTGTTTTGTGCTATCAAATATTAATATTCACTTTTTGTTCTCTCTCAGTTGGCTGAGCAAACTTTCAAGGAGGCACTGGGTGATGGTGTTTGGTTTTTATTAATGAATGACAAAAGAAGCAGTTCTGTCGTCGATTCTGAGGAGTCTTCTCGTCGATACTGTGACATGAAATTATTTCAACGACTAGAAGATGAAGGGATTTCTGTAGATCTACATTGGGATAAAGTGACCACCCTATTTAATTATGCAAGACTACTGGAGCAATCGCATGATGCTGAGAAAGCGAGTATCTTGTACCGGTTGATTCTGTTTAAGGTCTATCTCTTTTTCTCAGTATTTCTTCAACATTGCTTTGTTCTTAGTTGTCTTTGATGATAACTAAGAAAGGTAGTTCTGCAACATTCTTTTTAGGTTGTATTAATATGGGATGCCACATGTAGGTCCATGGTTTTATGTGATTGCATCCAAGGACATCAAATGACATGAAAGAAGAATATAGTAGAAACCAGAGCATGGTGTCTGAGCAGCAAAATAGCTTGAACGATTTCTGATTATAAAATGAACATAGATTTACTTCACATGGTTGGAGGACTTGATGACCTCCTAAGAAAATTGGCTCTCAATTCCAATTGTTCAAGTATTTGGCTAAGGTGTCTAGTTTCTCAAGTAGAAATATGCTCCCCAGTACTGTTAAATCCTAGCTGTTGAAATCCTTTACAGTAAAGGGGAATAAAAAAGCAAGCTGCTCCTCCAGCAGTTGGGTATGGTTACACACCTCTGCAAAACAAATACAACAACTGGGTGACTTTAGAAACTTGTTTGTCCAAATGGGAAAAAGACTGAAAACTGGTGGTCAACTTTATGCCTTATTCTTGACGTCCCATTGCTCTTAAGAAATTATAGAGCATGTCCACTTGATAATCCTCCAATTTTAGGGAAAATGCTGTCTTGAACACCTAATTAGATTTCTAAATTCCTCAACAAGGGTGTGAGAATTGTATAGAAGAAAATAGGAGCTTCAATATTATCAACCTTCATCCTGTTCTTCAACCCAACAAAGACTGCCTGCCATGGTTTGTGCAAAAGTGTTTGTCAATGGACATTGTAGCGATATCAATTTGAATTTGATATTAAATCAATTCAAGATTTTATTTCAATAGTTGATCCGGAGAGTTCTTAGTTGTGGCATGAAATATGTGCTCCAAACTCCAGATTTGATTGAAAAGCATAGCCCCAAAATCCCAGTATCAAAGTTCATCTCGTAAATTCTGTATCCAAGTTCAAGTTACACAGATGGTTTCAAACATCCTGAAATTTGTTCAGCTTTAATCAATGATGTTATTGGTCAAGGTCTACAAGACCCGGAAAAGACTATTGCTTACTTGTTGCATTTGATTTAGGGAGCATTGTCTATAGACCAATATTGTCTCCATAATCTCTCACCTTCAAGGTCTTCCATTGCCAGACATAGTTTCTTGTTTTGTGTTGATGAGACATTGAGACATTTTTCCAGTTGAAAGAAAGAAGATTACATAACTCCTTTTTAATCGGTGGAGGGAATGAGGGATTACTGGGTGACTTTATTCTTTTAGTGAGCTGGCAGCATACCCAATCCTAGAGGAGCAGCTTGCAAGTATTACTCTAAAAGTAAAAGATGTAGCAGATAATGTGTTCTTCAGTATTGTTTGGATTTTGTAAAATGTTAAAGTAAATTTTTACCATGATTAAGAGTTAGGTCTGGTTAATGTTCTGACTATAGGTGAAAAAATCAGAGAATTTTGCAGATATTCGGCGGATTAATCTGATTTTTTGGTAATTGGATGGGATCGAAACACAGAGTTCTATCTAAACCAAAATCACCCCAACTCGTATAAAAAAATTCGGATTTTGGTGGATTTATCGGAATTTTGGCAAAAAGAACAATAATCGACGAAAACATCTCTCAAATCCTTTCATAAATTAAGGTCTTTTCTTAAATTCTATGTTAGTATGTACATATCTACTATGTAGTAATTGATAAACAAAGTTTTTGATACGAGAGAAAAGAAGAAAATAGATCAGAATCGATTAATGGAGACTGGAGAAATAGAGGAAGACCAGAAGAGAAGATGAATGGATGTAAAGATGTTTATGTAAATGTATCCATTGGTCCAGGGCTATAAATGATTATAAAAAACATGTTAGTAAAAAAAATTATGTTGACTCTGGTGTATACTATAAAAAATACAATAAACTTTTCTCCCCAATTTCGACAGTGTTCCGGATATTCATGGTACTTTTCGTTTTTTCTAAAATCGAATATTCGTAAAATTCGGTTTTTTCAACTTTGGTTCTGACTACTATATTATTATATATGGGGCTATTATATCCGAAGAAAAGCTTTTCAAGTGTAAATGTGTGTTTCCTTTGCAGTATCCAGAGTATCAAGATGCTTATCTAAGGCTTGCAGCTATCGCGAAAGATCGAAATAACATCCTTCTGAGCCTAGAATTGGTAAATATTTGCAATATCCTTCTGTCCTTTATGAAATGAAGTTAATTAAATAGGTCCATTGTAATTCTTTTTATTTGTCCAATGATCTCATGCTTTTTATCCATAGATTGGGGACGCACTTAAGGTGAATGACAAGAGTCCAGATGCTCTATCAATGCTTGGAGTATTGGAGCTTAAGAATGATGATTGGGTTAAGGCAAAAGAAACCTTCCGTGCAGCTAAAGAAGCAACTGATGGGAAGGATTCATATGCTTCTCTTTCTCTGGTGGGTGGAATTTTTATTTATTTTTCATTTAGTGCCGTCCCAGTAAAAGATTTATTTCTTATCAAATATTCTTAAACCCTGTTTGGGTCAATTTAAACTTTGTTGGGTATTAGGGATGGCTCTTGTTGCAATTTTGCTTGGTTCAGGTTTTGTTTTCTTCAGGACTGAATTTTATACTATTCTTCCTTATTGTGATCTTGATTTTGTTTGTTAGGGAAACTGGAACTACTTTGCCGCCATTCGCTCTGAGAAAAGAGGTGCTAAATTGGAAGCAACCCATCTGGAAAAGGCAAAGGAGCTATACACAAAAGTATGATAGTTGTCTACCATTTTCTTTTGAATACTACATATCATTGTTTTTCTCAGCATATTTATTGCTTATATATTTTGGCTGCTATCCGTAAGTAGGAGTGTGTGATGTATATATTACATGGATGTGGCTATGCCATATAATGTTGCAGCTCAGTGTTGTTACATCTGTGAAGTCTGCTCTTTATTCGTTGATGTCTCAGTAAATTTGGTCTCACCATACTTCCTTTGCCAATTGTCTCTTTGTTTTGTGTAATTTTAATAATTGTTATGCTGTAGTACCTGGGTTTGAGTTGAGGACTCGAGGGATAGATATTTATACCTAGGGTTAGGAAAATAAGCATAGGATTTGGCAGATGCAATCTGTATTCGTTTAATTCCAGTGTATACCAGTCCTAAGGAACCAACCCCCCCCCCTCCAAAACTACATTTTTCATCTTGAGTTGGAAAGAAACATATACATTACACCCCAAAGCAATGGTGTATAAGGATTCTATATAATTAGCAGCTCTTTCGCTTTCCCTATAGCAATGTTTAAACTCAATGATTTAATACCTTACTTTCATTTCTTGAATATCAGCAACAGTGTTTTTCCAGTGCCAAGACTCATTGCTAAAAAAATACTTGATCAGCTGCCACACTGATCCAACGTGTATTATCCCTCAGTTATAAAATAACCTCTTAATTGATCAATGATGATACCTATGGTACGACTCGTTGCAAAAGAGCCATCCATATTCATTTTGAAAGTGTTTTCATCCGGCCATCCCATTGGCATTGATTACTTTCTGGAAGTTACTTGTGTATAATGATGATACTGACATTTGAAATTTTAGCATTCTGATAAAATACAAGAATTTTCATTGCCGTGCATAAAGTATGCTCAATTGTCATTATGGTGCCATTTTCGTTGTGTTCTACACTTTCTTTTCCTAAATCTTGTTATTTCTCTAGATTATATTCAGCTGTCATTTCTTCACCAGTTCTCATCCACTTGACCATGATGTTTAGACTTTAGAACTACTTCTAAGTAGTAAATTTCCCTTGTTCAATTATTGGTCTTCAAGTGGTTCTTTGTCTGCTTTGAAACATATTTGTTAAGAGAGTGATATTTGAGAATCCTCAGATAAGACATTTTAGAAGAAAGGGATCTCTGAACATTAATCCTCAAATGAACCGGTCACCATCAGAAGTATTATAAATTGTTTAACTCATTTGCAGTTGTTTAACTCATTTGCATAACACCTATTGAGTGTGCAAGGAATGTCTTAGGTTTAACAAATTCATCAAAGTGTTTCAACTGCTTCCATTTCTTATATATTTTCTTGTCAATATTTGCCTTGCCACTTGTTAAACCCTTGTATTCTTATAGTATTCTTACCCAAACTCTGAAGAAAACTAGTAGAGCTTTAAAGTAGATCCTTAATGTTACTCGATGTGTAGGTTTTGGTTCAACATCCTTCAAACTTGTATGCTGCCAATGGTGCTGCAGTGGTTCTTGCAGAAAAAGGGCAGTTTGATGTTGCGAAAGACATTTTTACGCAGGTTGGCTGAGTTATTATTTTTATTCTTAATATCATTATATAGTTATATGGTTTATCTGATTAAATTACTTAGTTCTAATATAAACCTGCCTAATTTTAGGTTCAAGAAGCTGCTAGTGGAAGCATTTTCGTTCAAATGCCAGATGTTTGGATAAATTTAGCACATGTTTATTTTGCCCAAGGCCAATTTGCATTAGCTGTAAAAATGGTAAGTCAACTTTATCATTCCCTTCATTTTATGTTAAAGGCTTTTTGTCTTTTACATAACACTTGTCATTTGGTAATCACTCTGTACAGTATCAAAATTGTTTGCGGAAATTTTATTATAACACCGACACTCAAGTTTTACTTTATCTTGCTCGCACTCATTATGAGGCTGAGCAATGGCAAGACTGCAAGAAGACATTGCTTAGAGCCATCCACTTGGCTCCTTCAAATTATACGCTCAGGTTCGATGCAGGTGTTGCTATGCAAAAGTTCTCAGCATCTACCCTACAGAAGACAAAGAGAACTGCGGATGAGGTCAGTAAATTCCAATATTTTCTTATATCTTTCTAATGCATTATAATACTCTAAAGCGCACCTGAAAGTTTATGGTAGATATTATGTCCTATTGAAGCCCTTTTCTGAACCTGAAGTGACTCATTTTTGTTCCCTTTCATCATTCATTGGAATAACACATCAAGTATCATAATATTGTTTGTCATTTTTGGACTTTTGCAGTCATTGGAGTAATTGTTGTAGTATCATGAATGCATTGGTCACCTTTACATTATAAAACAATTGTGTAGGAACGATGAAGATATTCGTAAAATTTCAATGGGTTTTCCTTATTTAAGCTCACTTGACTTGTATATTATTCATTTTATCGAAGTGAGCTTCATTGACATCTTTGTAACATTTTAGGTACGCTCCACGGTAGCAGAGTTGACAAATGCTGTTCGCGTATTTACTCAATTGTCTGCAGCTTCCAACCACCACATCCATGGGTTTGATGAGAAGAAAATAGAGACCCATGTTGGGTATTGCAAGCATTTACTTGAGGCTGCAAAGGTGCACTGTGAGGCAGCTGAGCGTGAAGAACTACAAAATCGACAGAGGTTAGAGGTGGCCCGTCAAGTGACTTTGGCTGAGGAAGCCCGTCGGAAAGCTGAAGAACAAAGGAAATATCAGGTACTTAAATATGTAGATATATTGTGTATTAACAACACATCATTAGTAAATAACTTATTATGAATAAAAAGAAAAAGTTCATCATTTACTGCTCTGCCATACCTAGACATATCTATTGGATTTTGCTCATTTATTGATCAATAGTATTGTATGTTTGTGGGGTGGGGGAGCAGTTGGAAAGAAGAAAGCAGGAGGATGAGATAAAACAAGTGAGGCAACAGGAGGAACATTTTGAACGTGTTAAGGTAAGACACCCTAACTTGTTTCTTAATTTCAGCTACAATTGTAATTTTATTCAATGAAGGTTTTTTTATATCCTTGAATTTTATTAAATATTTTACTCATCAATCAGTCTGAACCTTAGCATTAGTACTAGTTACCAGTATTACACATCTTCTAATATTACTTCCATTACTACAAAGTACAAACTACAATATACTGCTTCCTACTACTGTTACAACTCGATGTTCCTTTAAATATTTACTCATCAATCAGGCCATCACAGATTACTTCACTTGTTCTCACGTGAAGTCATTGCTATAGCCGTCAGATGTATCGAGATTGTAAATAAATGTATGACATGTCTATCACTTGTTGACTAGGAGAGAGAAACTCACAAAAGAAAAAACGCACATTATTTTTCTATCTTCTTTTTGTTTTTTTCATCATCATCGTCTCCAAAACATACAAACTTCTAATTAAATTTTTTTTTTCAAAAACCTGGTTTTGATTTAACAAACTATTAACTCTTCAAAAAACCTGGTTTTGATTAGTTGTCGTATTTGTTTTTCTATTCCGTTTGCGTATAATTGTTCTCTATTAATTTTACTTGAAGATTCTCCACTCGTCCAAATCAATCAAATCAGTTTGTGGGACAAGGTCTTGAAACCCCAAATATTCTAACAATACCCAATTAACAAATTAAGAGGGTTTAAAAAACAACATCGAATTGGTAGATTATCATGGAAAAGAATAGGAAAATAAGAAGTGAGGATTTCTTACTTTGCGTCCATGTCCGTCAGACCATCAGAGAGGAAGATGAAGGTTGGTGATTACGAAGAAGTGTTTTTAAGTTGTACGTAGGTTTTTTCGTAATTTTTAGATATGGTTTGGTTATTAATTTGAATGGGTGCCAACTCATGTGCCATATCAGTGACTTCGTGTAGTAAGACATGAGAAGTAACCTGTGATAGCTGGGCTCTTCCCTTTTTGTTTTAATAAATGTATAATCTTAATGTGGTTGCAGGAGCTATGGAAGAACAGCACTCCTGCTTCTAAGAGGAAGGACAGATCCCATGGTGAAGATGAGGAGGGTGGGCATACTGAGAATAGAAGAAGAAAAGGAGGAAAGAGAAGAAAGCGGGAGAAAAAGTCGCATTATGAATTCATTGACGATGCTGATAACTATGAGGAAGAATATGAAGCTGATGATGCAAATGCAATTAACAATCATGAGGAAGACACAAACCAGATGAATGAACAAGAGATTGATGCTGATGAGAATGCTCAGGATCTTCTTGCTGCAGCTGGACTCGAAGACTCTGATCTCGAGGATGATATGGTAAAGCCTCTTATTTTCTTTGTCCTTTGTGTTCTTGTTTTATCCAATCATCATTCTCATTGTAGACCACATTTGTCACTATATACCAGACTTGCAGATGGACTGTCATTATAATAACCCTTTAAAATAATAACTTAAAATAAAGGTTGCCAGCAAGAGGTTGAAAAATGTTTGGCACATATAGTTGGTGAGAGTAACACGTGATTTTTTATGGGAAAGTACTTGAGGCCAAGCGAACTCAGAATTTTTTTATTTTGCCTGTGTGTTGCAGGATGAACCTTCTTCCGCTATAATCCGGCGCAGACGTGCATGGTCAGAATCTGACGAAGATGAGCCATCTGACAAGAAGTTAAACTCTGGTACGAATACAGAAAATGTAGCAGAGCCTGAAAGTGATGGAGAATTTAGGGACGAGATGGAAGCACCAAATAAAAATGCTGATGAAGAAGATGAGGATTGAGATTTGAACAGAAGAGGGGGGCTTTCTGGTCTGTATGTATAAGATGTGTTTCAAAGTGGAGTCCTTAAATCTGGAAGAGAACCGCACAATCAAACCGCCTAGCAAATTTTCCCAATATTCACCAACAAACGCTACAAATATTCCCATGGTTCTGTAAATAACAGTTATCTGCTGTATCTATCTTATATGACCATTATCTGCTGTAATTACAACAATGGGCTATTTATTAATCAGATTAAGTTCTAACAAGTTCCTTATCTGTCTCGAACATTAATTTTGAATACATACTGTGTTACTGTACTGTCTATCAAAATGGTAGGCATGTAAATTTGTGTGCTGAAAATCATAATCGGTTGTTAGGTGTTTGTATATATTGGTTTATACAATATGTTCACAATATAGCTCAAAGCTGCTTCTAATGTTATTTTTATGTCTTGTTACATATTCTTGTTGCAGTTGTCTCTTTACAAT
>JABWDY010034067.1:0-10277 GCA_013358455.1 Thalictrum thalictroides | reverse complement strand
AGTCCAGATATTGATGTTTCTCCCGTCTCCAATGTCCCAAACGACTTTATCAGTAAAGGTTTTGAGACCTGTGTGAAAGCTTTTCCAAAACCAGGAAGAAGCTGGAGGAGGTTTTTTGTGGTTAAGAGGGTTGGAGTTGGGAAAGTATTTGCCTTTGAGGACTTGGCTCCAGAGGTCATTTGGAGAGTTTAGAAGTCTCCAAATAATGCGAGACAGGTAGGAGATGTTCGCCTTTTCAAAATCTCTAATACCAAGTCCTCCCATGCTAGAGGGAAGGCAACAGGAGTCCCAGGATTTGAGGTAGAGAATTTTCTTTCCATTTGTTTTCTTTCCCCACCAGAAGTCTCTTTGGAGGGCATTTAGCTTGTTTGTAATGGATTTAGGTAGGATGAAACAAGCCATTTGGTATGAAGGGATGGTGGAGGAAACCGATTTAATCAGGGTGGTTCGCCCAGCTTGACTGAGAAGTTTTGTTTTCCATCCTTCAATGCGGGAAGCAACACGAGTCACCAGGTTTTGGAAAAGATCTTTTTTAGATTTTCCTAAGAAGAGGGGGACTCCTAAGTAGAAGTCATGAACCGTTAACGATTTTATTTTGAGAATGTTCTTAAGAATTCTACAGTGACGGGAAGGAATGTTTTTCCCAAAAAGGATACCAGATTTTTCAAAGTTTATGGTCTCGCCTGTAATACCTGCGAAGGTATCTAGGATGTTTTTGATAGTAAGGGCGTCATCAATAGTAGCCCGACTAAAGATGAAGATATCATCAGCAAAAAGAAGGTGGCTGATAGGTGGTCCAGTTCTGGAAATTTTGGCTCCTGTTAAATTTCCTCTATCCTCTTTTTGCTTAATGAGACGGCTAAGGACTTCCATACAGATGATGAAGAGAAGGGGTGATAGAGGGTCTCCTTGTCTTAAACCTCTTGTGGATTGAAAAAATCCTTCAGGTGAGCCATTAACAAGGATGGAGAAGTTAACAGAAGAGATGCATGCTTTGATGATATCGCACCATCTCTGATGGAAACCCAGAGAAATCATGATGGAGAGAAGGCTGTCCCAGTTGATTCGGTCGAAGGCTTTGGACATGTCAATTTTGATAGCCATAATCCCAGGTCTTTTTTTCTTTGATCGCATGGAATGAATAATCTCATGGGCAATGATGGTGTTGTCAGTAATTTGCCTTTGGGGGACAAAGGCACTCTGCATAGGAGAAATGATTTTGGCAAGAAGAGGTTTAAGCCTAGCTGCTAAGATTTTGGCAATTATCTTATAAGAGACATTGCAAAGACTTATGGGTCTGAAATCCTGTGGTTTGGAGGAGTTTTTCTTCTTCCTGATAAGAGCAATGTTGGTGTGGTTGAGGTGTTCAAGACTATGGACATGCATGAAAAAGGATTTGACCATGTTGTTCACACTGGGTTGGATAAGCTCCCAAGATTTGTGGTAGAAAAGGCTTGGGAACCCATCAGGTCCAGGAGCTTTGAGGGGTCCGATGTTGAAGATTGCATCGTGGATCTCGTCGCCCGAGGGAAGGGCGAGAATATGGTCATTATCATCTTGGGATATGATGGGGGTGAAGAGATCAGGTGGTACCGGAACACAAGGAAGATCAGGAGCTAAGTAAATATTAGAGAAATAATCAATGAGGGTGGTACTAATCTCATTTCTGGAGGTGATCCAATTTCCTGAGTCATTTTGGAGGCAGTCGATTTTATTGTAATTTCTCCGACAAATAGTTGTAGTGTGAAAGAATTTAGTATTACGTTCACCTTCGACTATCCATTTATCTCTTGATTTTTGTTTCCAAAATTTTTCTTGTGATTCAAGGAGATCATTGAGATTTTTCTTAAGAATGTTCTCTTTTTCAAGATTTTCTGCGGTTGGTTGAAGAAGCTGTATGGTTTCAATGTCAGAGGTGAGATTGTTAATGTTATTGTGTATATTACCAAACACATTTTTATTCCATTTAACGAGACTTTTTTTAGTGTTTTTAAGTTTATCAGGAATTATTTGGAGAGGATTACGGGAGTGAGAAGAGTTCCAACTGCTTGTAATGATAGGGATGTAGTCAGGATGGTCAATCCACATAGACTGGAACCTGAAAGGTTTAGGTGAGATGGAAAGGGAAGGATGGGTATTTAAAAGGATGGGGCAGTGGTCAGATTGAATTTTTGGTAAATGATGGATGTGGGAGTTGGGGAAAAGGTGTAGCCAATCAGCATTTTGTAAACCTCTATCAAGCAGCTGTTTCACATTCCTGCTTCCTTGTCTTCTGTTAGACCAGGTGAAATTATTACCCGAGTACTGGATGTCAATGAGACCTTCAGAGTGTTTGAAATTGGTGGCAAACTCCACCTCGCGATGGTTGAAACGCTCGCCTCCTTCTTTTTCTGAAGCGTTGAAGATCACATTGAGGTCTCCAATAATGCTCCTGATTGGCAACACAACTAACTATGTAGTGACCTTTAGTTCTATAATACTCAGTAAATTGAGGAGCATGTTGGAATTTTAATGCCTGGGCCAAAAACAATGAAGTATCATTTATACTACTCATCTTATATTACTCATGGAAAGTGGGTAAGATGGTATAAAACTAGGACCATGCATAAGAGGTCACGTGATCAAGCCCTATACTTTAAAAAGTCTTGGTATGGCTTCTGGGCTTTTTGGGTCTGTTATGATCAAAAATGACTTTTTGGCCCATTAACTGTTAAACCAACTTTGACTAAGTATATATTCACCATGTGTGTTTACCAATCCGTTGTGAATGAGAAAATAAAGGATCTTATTCCCATGATCTATCTAGTTGTTGGTTTATATAAACACAGAGAAATATAGAGTTTGAGATTAAGAAAAACACTGGTGTATTTATCTTCTCAAGAACAAGTGCAGTGTTGTATCCTAGGGGTTACACTAATCTTACACCAGATTGTAGTCTGTAGATAAGTGAAATAACCTTTTGAAGAGAGCGACCTAGATTCACGCCTCAGCCATTATTTCACTTTCAATCTTATTGTTAATATCCATAACACTTGTTTATCTATCTATCTAAGTGCGACTGATTACTGAAAAAAATGCAGCAGTTCCATTTCCCACCAGAATTTTAGTTAAGATCTTCTTCTTTTTCTTTACAACCTTCTCTCCATTTTCTTCTTTTTTTTTTCATCCAAAACAACCTTCATGTTCCAAAAATAGCATTTTACAACAATTATTTTGGGACAAGGTTCTATTTTTTTCAATTAAAGGTCAAAATCAAGATGAGGAACTCTCTAGATTAGGTTGGGAATAGTAGGAAACAATAGGAGGGTGTACAGTTAACGGTCAAAACTCCAATCACTTAATGGGTATAAACAAGAAAAGTAGTATCATGTTTTTCATTACCAATTAGGAAACCCATTACTTTGAGTTCGTCAATAAGATCTTCTCTTTTATAATTCCAATACAAAACCATCTAGAAACACCATTATTGCCTATTAGATTCCAATTGCAAGAAAGATGAATTAATCATTTTTCGAAATATATGAGATTTTTGTTACGTATCAAGCAATTAAAATAACTATTACTAATACTAAAGAGAACGAGAAAATTAACACAGAAGAGAGGAAGAGAAGAAGACCTATTGCTCAGTGTGTTTTCCATTGAAGAGAACATCCCCTTTTATGGACGAAAGGGTATACAAAGAAATCAACAATTGTAGGCGGTTCACATGTGACCGTCCTTAATTTTACATATCATTCACTATTTACATTATAGGTTATTCCTATTCATATAATTGGTCTTTACTATTTATAACACTCCCCCTTGAATGATTGTTAATTAAATGACTGCCTCATTAAAAACCTTCATCAGTAAAACCTAGTGGGATAAAACCTGACGAAGGAAAAGAGTGCAATCTTTTATTAAATCATTCTGGTAGCGGTAGATGGGGTTGTACTGCCTCATTAAAACCTTACTCGGGAAAACCCAGTGGGACAAAACCATAAGTGAAGGAAAAAAATTACAATATGCATCACCCATTGTCGTGATGATCCCCCTGATCTTTAGGAGTTTGATCAAAATATATCTTGAAGTCGCCTCATGCCAATTCCGGAAATCAATTTATGAAAAGCTAGTGCAGGTAGCGACTTTGTGAATAGATCTGCAAGATTTTCGGTGGAGCAAACTTGTTTAACTACAATGTCTTTGTTTTGTATAAGCTCATGAGTGAAGAAGAATTTTGGTGAAATATGCTTCGTTCGGTCACTTTTGATAAAACCATTCTTGAGTTGTTCGATGCACGCTGTGTTATCTTCATACAACGTTGTCGGAGCATTTGTGATTAAATGAAGACCGCATGATTTCTGGATGTGGCCAATCATAGATCTTAACCAAACACATTCACGGCTTGTTTCATGTAGTGCAAGAATTTCTGAGTGATTTGGCGATGTTGCAACCATTGTCTATTTAGTAGATCGCCATGAAACAGTTGTATCTCCATATGTGAAAACATAACCTCTTTGCGATCGGGCTTTATGAGGATTAGAGAGATATCCAGCACCTGCATATCCAACTAATTGTGAGTTGTTGATAGGCTGATTTGAATAAAACAAACCCATATCAATTGTTCCTTGAAGATAACGGAACACTCGTTTAATTCCCTTCCAGTGGCACGAAGTTGGTGCAGAACTAAATCTTGACAATAAGCTGACTGCAAATGATATATCTGGTCGAGTACAATTTGCTAGATACATCAAAGCACCAATTGCACTCAAGTATGGTACTTCTGGACCAAGAAGTTTTTCATGTTCTTCCTTAAGACGAAATTCATCCTTGGTCACATCATGTAAACGGGCTGCCATAGGCGTATCCATGGGATGAGCTTTATCCATATAAAAGCGCTTCAAGATTTTCTTTGTATATGTAGCTTGATGGATAAGCACCCCAGTTGATAGTTGCTCGATCTGCAGGCCGAGACAAAATTTCGTTCTTCCTAGGTCTTTCATCTCAAGTTCTTTCTTGAGATATGCAGCAGTTTTGGCGAGCTCTTTAGGAATTCCAACAAGATTTAAATCATCTGCATATACTGCAATAATCGCAAATCCGACATTTGTTTTCTTAATGAAAACACAAGGACAAATCAGATTATTAACATATCTTTCTCGAGTCAAGTATTCGCTAAGGCGATGATACCACATCCGCCCAGATTGTTTTAAACCATATAAGGATCGCTAGAGTTTGATTGCGTACATACTACGCGGTTTAGACATTTTTGCTTCAGGGAAAACAAGTCCTTCTGGGACCTTCATATAAATGTTTGTGTCTAAACTCCCATACAGATATGTAGTGACTACATCCATCAGGCGCATGTCAAGTTTTTCAGAAACTGCCAGATCAATTAGGAAGCGAAATGTGATTGAATCCATTACTGGAGAATACGTTTCCCCATAATCGACTCCTGGTCTTTGTGAGAAACCTTGTGCCACAAGGCGGGCTTTGTATTTGACCACATCACCCTTTTCATCATGTTTTCGTATGAATACCCACTTATATCCTACAGGCTTGACAACTTTTGGTATTTGAACTACTGGTCCAAAAACCTTGCGTTTTGCAAGCGAATCAAGCTCTGCTTGGATTGCTTCTTTCCATCTTGCCCAATCGCTTCTGCTTCGGCATTCATCGACGGAGCGTGGCTCATGATCTTCATCATCTGTTATGGAAAGAGCTATTGCATAGGCAAATGCATCGTCGACAATAGTTTTATCACGATCCATCACTTCTCTTGTACAGACATAATTTATTGAGATCTCATTATTTTCATGTACATGTTACACTTCAGGGGAATCCTCTTCAGGAGGTGTCTGTTCAGAGATAGTTGATCGGATTGCCTTATTTGTAGGTATATACTCTTCGAGAGTAATAATCTCTTCTGGAGATTTAATTACTTCAGGAGTTTGTAGGGTATGTGTTTGTGTTTTCCGCTTCCGGGGATTCACATCCTTTAATCCAACAGGATTTTCGCGATTTGCGCGTACTGTGGATATTTCATTTGCTGCTTTATTATCATTTGATCCTTCAGGGATACCAATTCTGGCTGGAGTATTTGCAGCATGTATATAAGATTTTGTTACCTTTGAAGTCTCTCAAATGAATCTGGAAGTTCGTTCGCAATGGACTGAAGGTGAACAATTCTTTTCACTTCCATTTCGCACTGTGAAGTGCGTGGATCAAGATGAGAGTTAGAAAATGTATTCCATGTAATTTAACGTCGTTCTTAGAACCGTCTTGTTATCGACTCCTAACGGCGGGAAAACTGTCTCATTAAAGTGACAATCTGCAAATCGTGCAGTGAAAACATCGCCAGTTAAAGGTTCAAGATATCGAATGATTGATGGTGAGTCAAAACCAATATAGATACCCAAACGGTGTTGTGGACCCATCTTTGTACGTTGTGGTGGTGAAATCGGTACATAAACACAACATCCAAATGTGCGAAGATGAGAAATATTTGGTTGGTCCCCAAACACAATTTGGTGCGGAGAATACTGGTGATATGCGGTTGGTCGGATCCGAATCAGTGATGTTGCATGCATAATAGCGTGGCCCCATGCCGAAACAGACAATTTTGTCCGCATCAGCAAAGGTCTCGCTATAGTTTGCAATCGTTTGATGAAGGATTCTACCAAACCATTTTGAGTATGCACATGGGCTACCGAGTGCTCCATATCAATCCCAAGTGTCATGCAATAATCATTGAAAGCTTGAGAAGTGAATTCTCCAGCATTGTCTAATCTGATAGACTTGATCAGATGATCTGAGAACTGTGCTCATAGCCTAATGACATGTGCTAATAGTCGAGCAAATGTTGAATTTCTTGTTGAAAGTAGGCAGACATGTGACCATCTTACAGATGTATCAATAATTACCATGAAGTACTGAAATGGTCCGCATGGAGGATGAATCGGGCCACAGATATCCCCTTGGATTCTTTGTAAAAAAAGTGGTGATTTTGCCACAACCTTTGTTTGTGATGGTCTTGTAATTAGCTTACCTTGGGAACAACTCGCACAAGGATTATCACCCATGTGAAAAACTTCTGGTTTTTCAAAGGATGTCCATTTGAATTCTTAATGATACGACGTATCATTGTGGACCCAGGGTGGCCAATGCGATCATGCCAAAAGATAAATAATTCTTTGTCAAAGGCCTTCTTGCTCATGACAACATATGTTTCAATTGGGTGTATATTTGTATAATACAACCCTGAGGGTAAACTTGAAAGTGTTTCCAATATATGTTTTTGGCCCGAGACTACGACAATTATACAAAGATATTATGTCTCATTTTCATTTGTAGTCTCAATGTGATATCCATTAAGACGAATATCTTTGAAGCTCAATAGATTCCTTTTGGATCTAGATGAATAAAGAGCTTCTGGGATATACAACTTAGTCCCATTGGGTAATTTAACTTTGGCTCTTCCAGAGCCTTCAATCAGGTTTGTTGGACCTGATATAGTATGGACATTGGCTTTATTTAATGCAATTGTGAGAAATACCTTTTCTCACGAAGGATGGTATGCATAGTCTTACAGTCTGCCAAGCAAACATCTTTGCTGCCATTCTTCAATTTATCTCTCTTAGATAATTGAATTTCCATCCTTCTTTGTTGCCCAATACTTACTTCAAAAGATAATTATTAAGATACTTTACTGCAACAAATTATTTGAAAGATAACAACATTAATAAGTTTATATTGAAAACAACATTACCACAAATACAAGCAAAAACATCTCAAACATACACACAATAATAGTTAACGACTTAATCGGACCAGGCTCTTTTATTCCACATCTGAGAAATTTGGGGCTAGACTCTTTTGAATTTTAGTCCATGGCAAAATCAAAGTCATTGAAAAATTCGAGACGTCCATGTTGGGCGAATCGATTTTCAAGTTAGCCAGTTGATCAGTGTAATTTGTCTCAACTTGCTTGCCCTTTTCTTTGAGCAATGCTTGGTAGAGGTCTACCAAGTGTTTTGAAGTACGACATGAGCAGGACCAGTGCCCTGTCATATCACATTGGAAACATTTACCCTCATGCTTCGTGTGGTGGCTGCCTTTGAAGGCCTTTGGCTTCTCATTTTTCTTTTTCCCGAAACGCTTGTTTGGGTGAAATGAGTTCTTGCATTTACTTTTGCGGTGGTTACCTTGACCGTGACCATATGCACGGTTGCCTCCGTTTTCATTACCAAGGTCATTGCCATGGTATGACACAGTATTTGCTTCAGGCAAAGGCTTCACTCCGGAAGCTCGAGTACTGTGGTTTGTCAGCAATATCTCATTATTTTGCTCTACGACCAACAGGCAAGAGATAAGCTCGGAGTACTTTTTGAAACCACGTTCACGGTTGCAGGAGCACATTGGACGCATGGAAAGTTGTGAATGTCTTTTCCATCATGTCCCTATCAGTAACCCGATCTCCACACAATTTCAGCTGTGTGGTGATGCTATACATTGCAAAGTTACATTTTGCAATGGACTTGTAATCCTACAAACGCAGGTGCATCCATTCATATCGGGCTTTCGGGAGGAACACTGTCCTCTGATGGTCATAACGCTCTTTCAAGCTGTTCCACAATTCTAGTGGATCCTTCACCGTCAAATACTCAGTCTTCAGGCTGCCGTGAAGGTGATGGCGGAGGAAGATGAGCGCCTTTGCGCGGTCCTGCTGGGACTCTTCATTATCTTCCGTAATTGTCAGGCGAAGGCTTTTGGCATCCAAGTGGACCTCGACATCAAGCACCCACAAGAGGTAATTATCTCCAGTGATGTTGAGAGCGACAAACTCAAGTTTGACAATATTTGTCATAGGATCTCTATTTCACAGTTAAAACAGACTTAAGTCAATATGACAAAATTAACATAAATTGAAGATAAACTGAAAGTTTATTATATGTGATCAGTGGCTATATAATGTTCAACGGCTATATTAGCCAACAGTAAAGAGAGCCGCCACGTGTAACGGCTATATTCACCCAACGGTTATATGCAAAGAAATTTCTATATATAAACATGTTATTATTCTGTTTGTACCATGCACAAGAGAAATTCAGTCTAAGTTTTTCTATTTCTGGAAGAATGGAACAAGAAGAAAAGGATGCGCTCGTTGTTTTATTTTTCACTATTGTAATTGTTATTTTTCTTTTATTGTTTAAATCGGCTCTAGGTGTGTAGAGCAAATGTACGCATGTATTCCCACTAAATAATGAATAAAATCTTGTTTTTAGCTTGTTAGTAGCAGATGTATAAAACTTACTGAAATGATATAATTTAAGTGTTAGACAAATATTTAGAAATCAACGAAAAACATATAGCAGAAAACAAATTAATTGTTTACTATTCAATAATAGTATATGTAATAAATGATGAGAAGAATTTATAAGTATGAAACAACTTACCTATAGCTGAGAAAATTGACAATAGTATGAATAGTTAGTCAAAATGTGCACTATTTATCAATAGTAAGTAATAAAAACTTGTGACAGAACAAACTATTTAACAATAGTAAAATTTCGAAGACATAAAGAACTATTAAACAATAGTTAGTAGTCAGTAGTCAGTTGTTAGTAAGAAATCACAAAAAATGTAAAGACTGAAACATAAAAATTTAGTATCAGAAACTTAAACGTTAAGCAAAAATGTCCAAATCCTCAGTACTTTATGTCCAAATGGTTAAAGACCATTATTTTCATGTTTTTGGTCATTTGTATGTCCGAGAAGAAGAAGAAGGAGGAAAGGTTCAAGTAAGAAAATTAAATTTGTTCTTCTTCACCTTTCAGTTGAATATATATGTGTCGAGGAGCAGAACTTTTATATATATAAGAGATCGAAGATATGAGATGGGTAGCTAGAGGCTATCGTGCTGATAACGTGTTACGTATCAAGTACTTAAAATAACTATTACTAATACTAAAGAGAACGAGAAAATTAACACAGAAGAGAGGAAGAGAAGAAGAGCTATTGCTCGATGTGTTTTCCATTGAAGAGAGCATCCCCTTTTATAGACGAAGGGGTGTACAAAAAAATCAACAATTGTAGGCGGTTCACATGTGACCGTCCTTAATTTTACATATCATTCACTATTTACATTATAGGTTATTCCTATTCATATAATTGGTCTTTACTATTTATAACATTCTCTTCATATAATTGGTCTTTACTATTTATAACATTCTATTCATAACACTGGTTCGAACTATGGGTGTTGATTGGGGTGGGGAAGGATGGGGCGGGGGAACAAT
>JABWDY010034066.1:7042-19477 GCA_013358455.1 Thalictrum thalictroides | reverse complement strand
CAAAGAAAAAATAAGTCGTCCATTGAGAAGAAGAAGAATCTGTTAAGGGGGGAGGGGGTTTTGGAAATCAGATGAAGTCCGAAGAAGAAATTAGTTTTAACTTTCAAGAAAATTGTTCGGTATTTTGAAACGGTGGGTAAGTCCGAAGAGTCATGACGAATAGATTATACCATTTACAGTCACTACCAAATGTAATCTACTCAGGGGTATTATGGTAATAAAAATTTAAAATTTCTAAAGATCGAATTCTGTGCGTCCACGGGGAAGGGTTCACGTTTATAAGAAAGAGAAGATGAGTTGGACGGTGATATTGAGTATAAACTTGTGTATAAAAGTGTGTAAACCAAACCCCTCTGTAAATCGTAGCAATTATTTAGCAAAGAATCGGACGAGTATATTTTGAATCAACGATGGGATCTAGGATCAGCCTAGCCTGATTCATTTTAAAAAAAACAGTTCTTAAAACCATGGTTAGGGGTGGGCATCGATTCGGTCCACCCAAGATAGCAGCAGAACCAGGACCAAACTGACTTTATGTTATCGGTTCGGTCTCGGTCTCTAATATCAATATTGTCCCTTTTTAGTCACTACGGGTATCCGGCAATAAAGGGTTTTGGATCAGGGTCCACCCAGATGGGTTTTTCCTAAAAAGCTTTGACAATAGTTAGTGTATGGTTAAACTCTATCTACCACAATCCAATCCATTCCTTGGCAATGTGGGACTAACATCCACTCATGGGTGTTACAAAGGTCTAGGTTAAAGATTTGGGAATCCCTACAATTTCAATTTCAAAGTTGAAGAGTTTATTAAAAATTTTACAAGATAGACTTGTGGTGCACAAGGTGTGACGCTTGCTTTGCTTTGGATTTCTAAAGGTTAGTGAAGCTTATCTTGAGAATGGACATATGCACCTTGCCGAACCACTATATTATATAAAGCAATGTGTTATTTTTGGTTTGCATTTTTTTTAATCTCTAATCACTACACTATATGTTTAATTCCAACACTTTATTCACACACTTTATCGTTTGTTCTTGTGGGGTTAAGTTTAACTTACCAAGTTTGCAATTTTATTGGTTAGAAATCCAATTTATATATCTACACCTATCTCAGTCTTTCATACCTTGTTTAGATCACCTCTTTACATATAGTCTTGTTTGTGTTCTTCATATATGTAATAATTCAGTTGACTGAAGAGCTTCACAGTTCAGTCAACTCAACTAGTGACTTTCTGTAACGCCCCTGAAATCTGCACCTAGATGATTAGACCAAGTACAGACGCCAGAGTCATTCACCATATGTCCACCATGGACCCTAGGTTTCCATCACTTTCACGTATCATCTAAAGCCAAATTCTTACATCCATGTAGAACATGATAAGATAATTGAATAAACAAATAACCAACAGTGGAAGATTTCGAATCCAAACTAATATATATAAAGGAAGTCAACTAAACGATAAAAGAATATCTGAAATATCTGAAAACTGAAAAGAAATAAATACCCAACGGCTACAACTGATAAACTGAAAGAATAACTTCTAGACTAAGAGCAACTCTAACTACGCATATCTATCTCTATTTGAAACTCCATACTCATCGTTCACTCTATGGTCTACCTCACTTGTTTCCTGTAAAAGATGAAAAAGGAGGTCGATTAAACGACTGCAAATTATAGAACTTGATAACCTCGCTTGATCCTAGGGATGGAATCGGCGTTCCTAAAAATATGCAAATACTATAACAATAATAATAAAACTATCACCGTAAACATAACATCACAAACCAACCAAGTACGAATCCAATTCCAAACCTAACTGCTATATGGGTCGGTTTGGCCTATTAACCCACCGACTCTACCTCTTTACCCAGATCTGAATCATGGGTATTACACTTTCTCAGTCGACTGAAGAGAACTTGTGTTTAGTCGACTAGAGGAAACTTGTGTTCAGTTGATTGAACCTAAGACAAACACACTTCTCCATTGGGTTTTTACCTTGGTTTGGTATGTAGTTTTCATATCTTAGAGGATTTTTTTTTTTCATGTGATTGTTCGTATGCTTAGGTAAGTTATCTGTTCTGCATGTTGTTAATTAACTTGACATAGTAATTTTTTTAAAAATCTTATCCACCCCAAAAGTCTAATCGGTTTTTTATTCATGGATTCAATGTAGTCATGCAAGCAGTACAGGATAGATATGAAGTGTCATATGTGACTGCATGAAGCCATGAAGGTCATGTATCAATTTACCCATCCATGTAATGTTCAATCTGAAATAAATATCAGAATACGTTAAGCCATTAGAGATGTTTGTTCCAATATGTTTGCGAACTGTTAAATGGTTTAACAATCATCATAGTTTTGGTAAAGAAACCTTTTCTTTCTATATTGAATATTCATAACATTCTTCACTAACAATTTTTTTTTTTAAACTTATCTGTTAGAGTTTATATCTAACAAAATGTGATTACACATTGATGTTTACAAATATCTCTAGATACGAGAAGATCAAATTCTGGTTACTGGCACGACCAATGTGGAACTGGAACCTTGCTTTTGTTGATTGTAGTTGGGGCAGGTTGTTCTTTGCGACATGTAGTCCCATATGAAAGGCTCTGGTGAGTTCATGTCCTCCCTTAGATTCTTTTCTTTGGTGTTGCAAAGATTGGGCTAAATTTGTTTGATAAAATGTCTTTGAGAGATTGTACGTTTGTGTTGGTTTCAAAAATTTTGTTTGATGAAATGCCAATGCCATAGAAGGGAGAACATCAAATTTTTGTAACAATCCATTAAGTTTAAGGTTTCAAAACCACTAGAAATATGGATATAACCAAAAATACATTAACGCCAAACCATGAGAATTCTCAGATTGCATAGAATGAGTGGAGCACTATATTGAGGTTGAATCGTTACAATAGTGAAGGGAGCATGGGTATTGGCTGCTGACAGCTCGAATGAGAAATTTTGAAGAATCATAACTAGAGCCATTTTTGCTTCAATCAATGCAAACACCTGATCAATGCATATCCTAGGACCCTAAGTAAATGGAAAGAATGAATCCTGATTCTTCATGTCCTGCAACACAACTTCCGAAAATCCCTCTTGATTAAATTTGTCAACATCTTCTACCCAAAGACTCCAATGTAAATGGCATCTCTTTGGACGATAATATTGCTGTCAAAGACTCCAATGTCCCACACTTGGAGCGTTCTTTGACACAATTGACACCCTAATACATCTGCTCTATGCCTTTTTGTTAGCATCTTTTGGTTTCTTAATCAACCTCAACACAAGTAACTCTGTTTTCTTTATCTATATGCTGTTATATTATGAATGATCTGTGTTTTTAATCAATAAGGTTGTTGCCATGTTGAAATAACATATGAGTGTATATAATGACCTTTAGCTTCTCTAGATAGGAGGCTGGAGTGATGATCCTTCTGTGCTTGTCCCATTTTGCACCATGATACATTGCGATCCCTTTTGCTAGCATATCACCTAGTGGGTTTTTTTGTTTGTATCTTAGGAAAGTCTTCAACTTTAATTACCAAGTATTTCTCTTATCTGGTCTGGATCCATTATGGTGACTTTTGGTGTACACATTAATGCATTAATCATTCATATAAATTCTTCACACTTTACATGCAGAAGCACTCTGAATTACACTTAATACTCTTAGTTTTATCCACTATGATTGAAAATGGCCCCAGTTCTGCCTCATGGTGATGAAAAATCCTCCAGTTATGCAAGTTTAAATATATAACTTCAATCATTGCAGGAAACCGGATGGATGCTGAGCCTAAAATTCACGGGGTCAGGATTAATGGGGATTTTGCGACTGTCCTATGTTCAAGATGGTGAGCCTGGACTTTCTGGCTTTTGTCAAAGGTTTCAGGTATTGAAATCCTCGCTCTATCTCATTCTTGTCTGTTAAAACAGAGCTGATTACTAAGGAACATAAAATTAAAGGGTTAGGGTTTGTTACAATCATTAAAGTACTTTGAGTAATGTACGGTATACGTCTACGAGTGGGAACATGTCAAATGTGTATAAGTAGTGAGTACCTGGAGACAATTCATCTGCAAACCCTTCCTGACTGCATTGAACTGGAAAATTATATTAAACAGAGCGGAAACATTTATCCAAGATGCAGCCAATACACACTTTCTGACATTATTTTCATTACATGACTTTCAAATACCTACATGTGACAACTTAGATCGATTTTTCGTAAAAGGAGTTTAGCACCATGCTGAGGTTGAAGTACTACAATTTGGCAAGGAGAATGGATATAGGCTGCGGAAAGCTCGAATGAGAACTTTTGAAGAATCATAATTAGAGCCATTTTTGCTTCAATCAACGCAAACGTCTGTCCAATGCATACCCTCGGACCCCAACCAAATGGAAAGAATGAAGCTTGATTCTTTGTGGCCTTTAACACACCTCCAGAAAATCTTTCTGGATTAAATTGGTCAACATCATTTCCCCAGAGTTCATGATCATGGTGAACCAAAATTGTGGGAAGCGATATCTGTACTCCTGGCGGAAGAGAAAATTTCCCAACCTTGATTTCCTTGTATGTAGTTCTTGTAAGAGTAGGTAATGGGGAATATAATCTTAGAACTTCATATAATATCATGGTTACCTAAAAGGAAAGTACAACAAGTGATACACATTAAAATTCTTAATTTACTATCAATGTCAATGTTATCTATCTAAAAAAAAACTAACCATTTTAAGTTGATTTAAGCCTTGAAAATCTGGTTTTCGTGTTCCAAAAACCTGTGCGACCTCTGCCCTTGCTGTATCTTGCCATTCTGGATGCGTACTCAACAAAATCATTGTCCACACAAGCAAACTTGAAGTCGTCTCTTGACCCGCAAAGTAAAACAACTTGCACTCTTCGATAATATCATCAATACTCATTCCATCATTTTTTGCATTGCCACCATGTTTAATTTCCTTAAAGTTGGATTCCATTAATAAGCCTAATAAGTCTTTTTTACTATCTTCGCCGAGATCCATTGCCTTTTGTCTCATGTTAATGATGTTCCTTAATATCATCCCCACTTCTCTATAGGTTTCCTTCAACCTTTTATTTCTTTTTGTCGGAAGAAACCTGACAAATATTATAAGATGTGATATAAATGATAGCGGTAACTTACCTTGCCTTCATGAAATTTTCATCATTAATTATTTCTTCTGCATCACCATTTATGCCCTCCTACATGATCTGGTTATAAACCATTTTTCTTTAGTTTCTTTTGGTCTTGCAATCAAATCCTGCGTAACTCTGTTTTCGTGTTCTGTTTCTTGTTTTGGTGTTGTATTAAGTTGTAGACCACATATTCGTTCTCTATTGTTGGCTGTCGATGTATTGATGTCAATGAATATTTTTGGTTGGAACTAGGAAGCTTGCGTTTTTAAAATGGAATCAATACGCGTATAAAAAATTTCTACTATAGGCTGTAAGTATGAAGTGCACTTTGATCATTAGGCCGCAGACTACCTAGCTAGTGTTGGTGGTATATGGTTTGATTCCAAGTACTGTAGTTATTTTCAGAGGATTTTTTTAATGATTTTATGAATGTAATTCTTTTGGAAAACTCTAAATAGCGACTAATGTGTTACCATAATAAATATGCATACCATGTTCCAGGAATGTAAATTGACTGAAGGACCTGAATAACAAGCACAGCTTGTTCAGTTTGGAGTTGAAATATTCGTCGTCCATCTTCATAGCAACTACCAAATGCTGTTCGAGAAATTACATCTGCAGTTAAGTTCTGTAAGTCAGGCCATACATCCAGTTCTAAGGATTCTTTTGTAATCAACTGCTGCCATCTGCTGATCAACTCGCTTGAACATGTCTGAAATGCTGGTAACATCATCTACAATACACAAAAGTTATAATACATAAAAAGACTCGTATATTTGATAGTAAAGATAACTGATAATATGAGTGTAGAGTGTAGAGAATGACCTTTAGCTTCTCTAGATGGAAGGCTGGAGTGATAATCCTTCTCAGTTTGACCCATTTTTCACCATGACATTTTGCTAGCCCTTTTGCGAGTGATTGCGCAAGTGGGTTTGTTGTTTTTATCTTGGAAAAGTCTTGAAATTTGCTGCTTGAAAGTATCTCTCTTATCAGCTCTGGATCCATTATCGTGACTTTAGGTGTAGGTCCATGCCATGAAACGAAAGTTTTTCCTGCATAATTCATTCAATAACATTACTCTTATTCTAGAAATGGAATGGACAAGTAGGTAAATATGTTAATGTACTCCAACATAACACCCCTTATATATTTTTTTATCGAGCATGGGTGCAAAATTGCCTCAGTTTCACCTTATTGCAATAATCTTCTCTAGTTATATATTTTAATATGTACCTTCAATCATTTCAGGAAAGCAGATGGAGGGCGAGATCGAATATTTTGGGTCAGTTTGATGGGTCTATTATTGACAGTCTTAATCTGAAGCGAGGCTGTATGTTCCGTCTTTTGTCCAAGGTTTCAGGTATTTGATTTAACCATTCAGGACTTTTGTCTATAGCCTCAAATTAAAGATACTGATTCAAGTTCTATAAAAGAAAAATACATTTTAGAGTAGGGTTAAACTGAATCACTTCCATTAGATCTACTTTTTTATGCTTTACATCTGATTAACAAAAGTTCTACCCTGACGGAGTCAATGCTAATACTGTTAACAAAACTTTTTAAGAAAAGAAGACAAGAAACAATACCATAGAGATCGACCGTTTTATGAAGGAATGGAAAAGTACGAGGCACAATCCGATGAGAAAGCTCCATAGGTTTTGATCGTTCTTTCTTTGTCATACTCGCGATTTCTTTTGTATCTCCATATAACAATCTGTAAGGAGTACCTCTAATGCCTTGTTCTCTCAAGTACTTCTCCATCTTCATAGGCTTCAACCATAACCAATTCAAAATTCTCCATGCCCATGATAAAACCAAAACAGAACAAAGTACAAGTAAACCAAACACGATGTCTTTCACCATACTTCCCAAGGCAGATAATGTTCTCAACCACACCCTTTGGAAATGAATATAGTGCTTTTAATATACAGATCTTAAGAAGCTTCAAAACCTCTTGCATTATTATTGAAATGAAGTTAAAAATGGTGATGAAGAAGAAGACAAAATACTATATATATACATATATCCTAATTGTTTAGCATCTTAGCATAGACAAAATTTTCAGGTCCATCATATAATGGAGTAGGTACATATAAAATGGACCTGAAAACTTTCTTTATGTTAAGATGCTAAACCATTAGTATACAAATGACAAACTCATAACCTGGAAGAATACCCCCACTAGAGTATTATCCTAAAAGAATCATTTTCCCTTGCTAGAGTACAAATTTCCCTTTGCAAGAGCTAAAATGCTTATCATTTGGGCCAAATATTAGGGTCTGTTTGATTCGAGCTGTAAATCAGTTTACCGGTAAAAATGGAGGATAGGGGACGGAATTAAAATTTTATAGTCGGAGAAGAAGACACCTAGTGAGAGTGAGGTTTGACGGAAAATTCAAATCTCTTCTTATTTTATTATACTATTACTACTCTTCCCTCTAAAAGATTTACCGGAAAAGAATCCCACACGAATCAAACAGACCCTTAATGTGTAGGAAGCTTGCATCAAATATATACACTTGTAAAACTTTCCTAGTGTCTAAAAACTTATAATCTCCTTAGTGCAAACATTATGCAAATTGGATAAAGTTGGAAAGGGAAACAAAACTGAATGTTGTGAATTTCTATTTGTTCAAAATTAATACTTAAGGTTAACTTGCTCTGTTTTTGTTCATATAGAAAAAAATTCATCTAATACATTTTCCCATAGGGTAAGCATTACTAGAACAATAGGTTGTAGCTAATGCACCAGCCACCTTATTATTCACCCTGAGATTAAATGAGGCCGTTCTAAGTGTAGACAATCGACATCCTTATTTCACCTTCTCTTTGTCTTCTATGCTGCATATCGCATAAAGCTATGATTTAAGAAAAAATGATTGGAAGGAAATTAGAGATTATGTAATATGAGTTGAGCACCATATTGGGGTTGAATTGTTGCGATAGTATAAGGAGCATGTGTATAGGATGGTGAAAGCTTGAACGAAAAATTTTGCAAAATCATGGCTAGAGCAACCTTCACTTCTGTCAAGGCAAACATCTGTCCAATGCATATCCTTGGACCCCAACCAAATGGGAAGTATGAAGTTTGATTATTTGTAGCCTTCGCAATTCCTTCAGAAAATCTCTCTGGATTAAATTCCTCAGCATCTTCACCCCAAAGCTCGGGATCATGATGAACCAAGAGTGTAGGCAGTAGTATTTGTGTTCCTGGTGGAAGGGAAATTTCTCCTACCGTAATTTCTTTGTATGTAACTCTTGCAAGAGAAGGTAGAGGTGGATATAATCTAAGCACTTCATATAGGATCATTGTTACAATTTTCAGTTGATTCAAGCTTTCGAAATCGGGTTTTCTTTTTCCAAACACTTCCAAGACCTCTGCCCTTGCTTTTTCTTGCCAGTCTGGATGTATACTTAACAGAACCATTGTCCAAACAAACAAACTTGAACTTGTCTCTTGTCCTGCAAGGTAGAACAACTTGCACTCTTCTATAACTTCATTCATAGTCATCCCAGCATTTTTTGCGTTCCCGGCATGTTTAATTACTTCAAAGTTGGATTCCAATAAAATGTTTACCAAATCATCCTTACTTTCTTCCCCATGTTTCATAGCCTTCTGTCTCTTGATTATCATCTCTCTCAAAATTCTTCCTACTTCTTTACGAGTCTCCTTCATCCTTCTTTTTAATTTTGTTGGAAGAAATCTACAAAACATTATATAGTTATATTGATGAGTTGCACAAAATTTTTATTTTTTATCATACACAAACCAAATGCGGTTTATATCCGCACCTTGATCCTGGTACGCAAATTGACTGCATACTCTCGATAGCAAGGTGAGTTTGTTCAGTTTGGAGTTGGAATATACGTCGCCCTTCTTCATAGCTATCACCAAATGCTGCTCGACTGAGACCGTCTGCAGTCAAGTTCTGTATATCAGGCCACACATCTAGTTCCTTTGAATCATCCGAAACCAGTTTCTGCCATTTGCTAATCAATTCAGTAGAACACGCATAAAATGTAGGTACCATCATCTAGAACCAACACATCAACACCAATAATTGTATTAATTAGCTCTAATCTATTGATGTAGGATATGTGCTAATGACATCAATAAAAAGAGAATATAACCTTTAACTTCTTTATGTTGAAGGCTGGGTTGATGATCTTTCTATGCTTGACCCATTTTTCACCTTCATATCTTTCAACCCCTTCTGCTACCAAATCCACGAGTGGGTTTGCTCTTATCTTCTCAATTTTCCCAAACTTGTTATTGAATATGTCTCTTATCAGTTCTTGATCCAAAGTTGTAACTGTAGGTGTTGGTCCTTGCCAGTAAACAAAAGTTTTACCTGCATTATTCCATCATAGCATTTATATTATAAATTAGCCTGCTTGGGTTGATCTCGGGGTTCAGGCCTTATAATAATCTATAACAATTATATTTCTAGAAGAAATGTATAATACCATAGCGCTCGGCCATTTGTTGAATGAAAGGAAGAAGACGTGGTACAATGCGATTCGAAAGCTCCATTGGTTTAGATAACTCTTCCTGTGTCAACCTCGCAATTTCTTTAGTATTACCATGTACTAGTCTGTAAGGAGGACCTCTAATACCTTGCTCTCTCAAGAATTTCTCTGCTTTCATAGGCTTTAACCATATCCAATTCAACACTGCCCAAGCACATGAACACACCAAAAATGGAAAAACTACAAGAAAAATAAACAGTACTGTAACCATTTCAGCTTTCTTTGCTGAAAATAGCTGGTAGAGAAGTAAGTAATCTCTGTATATGTATATAAAAAGTCTTGACAGACCCAACCGTATCGGATAGGTACTGGTCTTCTTTGCTCAGTTGTGAACATTAAAAATGCAGCAAACATTGTTCAATTGTGATTTATCTGTTGGTTGTGTATAACAGAAAAAATTGACATAGATCTGTAAATTGAAGGTTAATAGGAAGTAGTTATATTGTGAATTGAAGATCAATCAATTTTCATTTACCAAGAAGGATGAAGATCATTTTCTCATTATTTCAATGTATGAAGTTGTTCTAAAATAGAAACACGACACTATCTCTCTTTGCATCAACTATAGGGATGATTTTTACAACTACATATGCCGATACACCATATATGGTATTTGAAACTAATTAATGATGAAATGAAATCCCATCCATATGATATAGAGAGAACTCTTCATTTGCTTATTTAAATATAAACGACATGGTTTTTATTTAAAGATACAATGCATGTAATGAAATTGGTAGTTTTTCCATGCTACACCATCCTTATGCCGCTGTCTTGTTTGTATCATTAATTCCTTCTTCTTCTTTGCTGATTGTATCATCTTGTGTTGCATCCTTGTTAGGACCAACTGACTTGGTATTGTTATTAGCAGGAAGAGATTCGCCTTTGCCATCCTCTAACTGCTTGCTCTCTCCTGTGTTTTCTTCCTTCGGCTCCGCATTGTCATTATCAATCTCTTGCTTGCTGCTATCATTCAAAAAACAAAAAAAAAGGTTGGTGTTTATTAGAATTAAAGGTAGTTATAGGTGACATACAACTACAACTACTGATGTAAAACAAAACATTAATGGATATTGAAATTCATGTAAATAAATTAGAATTAAACTGTAAAGCTTACCGTATATCATCATTGTCTTCCTTGTTGGTGTTATCTACAATTGACTGGCCAGCGTCACCACTTTGTGATCCCCCTTTCTCTTCAGCTTGTTTATTGTCTGTGTCAGTAAAACTTTGTGATCGCCCTTTCTCTTCAACGTCATCTTGTTGTGTTTGTTGAAGAGCCAATTTCTTACCTACCATTTTTAGTGCCAATGGTATACCATTACATTTTTCAGTGATTTTATCCTTCATTGATTCCAAGTTTTTATCAAATTTCTTAACTTCTTCATACGCTGTCTGGAACAACAACCAAGCATTATCCTTTTCCATAACGTCGGGATAATATATCTTCGTCCTTCCAACAATCTTCTTGGCAACTTCATGAAACTTACTTGTGACAATTATCGCACTACCACTTTCCTTTGGAAGACCATACGCTAGGTGATCTGTCCACTCTCCGTCTTCTGGGGGTTGTTCATTTAAGTTAGTTTGCCAGTCTTGCTCCTCACACACGTCGTCAAACACAATCAAGTATCTCTTCTCCATTAATTGCACATAAAGCAAAAACAGCAACACACCAACTTCATTCTTATCTTTGTTTGCATCAAGTATATCTTGAACATCGATATCTTCTACCCCGAGATTATCTAACATCCTCCGTACAAGCTCATTAAGCCCACAACCAGGGGAAACACAGACCCACAACCTAAGACAGAAAGCGTCCATAATAGCATCACTCATGAATACCTTCTGAGCTAACGCAGTCTTACCAGTCCCAAAGTTTCCAACAATTCCGACCATGTTAAGACCAGCATTGTCTTCTTTGAGCAATACCGTATTGATTTCATCAACCTGTTTATCCCATCCATATATCTTCGATCTGTCTACAGATCCATAAGTCCATTGATATGCACTTTGCAGTGTTGTTTCGCTCTCTTGTTTCAAGGGATCCTTTGAAGCCTGTTCCTGCTTTTCTTCAACTGAATGCTTGAAGAGCTCTTTCCTGATTTTCTTCAACTGAATGCTTGTCTTGATTATATAGAAATACTCTGATGGAGAGTAACATTTCATCCGCTTCTTCTGCTCACGATTTTTCGACATTAATTGGCATTCGGAAAGAAGATTTTCCAAGTCAGAAACATTCTTACGAACAATAATGTCTTCCTGATCCTTAACAGAAATATTCTTCAAGCCATCTATAATATTCACAAACGTGTCCTTAAGTGGAAATTTGGATTCATCCTTCGTAATTGCATCCAGTCTCTTGATAAAGTCGAGAACAATTTCTTTTGACATGCTTGGATTGGAATGAAGAACACAATATGAATTTCAGAAAAGGATAAGCACTTACCTGCAAGCTTATGACATGAACTTAGAGTATTATAAAGAAAATTGAATACTTTAGCATTGCTTTGAATGAAGGAAATGAACATAAGAATTTAGAAAAGGCGATCTTGCTTTAATATTGTAGAGGATCAAGTTTAGAATCAGTTGTAAATTTCTTGTTCACATTTGATTCTCAACTTCTTGAAGAAAGATGATTGGAGTGTGAACCATGAAATATGATAAGAAGGAATGGAAATGGGACACTCAATGAACAGATTCTGGTATCGCAGATTCCTTAAGTGTTCTCTTTTTTGTTTTGTTT
>JABWDY010034051.1:0-13708 GCA_013358455.1 Thalictrum thalictroides | reverse complement strand
CCTCCTGGGAGGTAGGCTCCTGCCCCTAAAACCTCACACTGTCGGACGTCCGCAGTGGCTAAGTGAGGACAATATCGGTGCCTGTATGAGTCGGATCGTTACAGGTGGTATCAGAGCCGACGACAGTTCACCTGTCAAGGGTGGGAGAGTATGATGGAAAGGCGCCTAGCCCAGTGGGGGTGATGGTTGCGCCAAGTACTTGTCCCACTAAAGGCAGGGAACATCGGAGATTTGGGGCTGTATATTCCAGAGCCGAGGACAGCTCTTTCCTAAGGTGGTAGGATTGTAACACCCCGGATTCGGCAGGTGGTTGCCAATGGGTGGGTCCTACCAGGCTTAGAGGTGGCATGTCCTGACTTTGTAATATAGGTATAGATCCGTCATATATTCACACCAAGGCCTTTTGAGAACACGTGGCATCAGAGTTCGAAAGAACTCTGAAGTTAAGCGTGCTAGGGTGGAAGTAGTCTCAGGATGGGTGACCTCCTGGGAGGTAGGCTCCTGCCCCTAAAACCTCACACTGTCGGACGTCCGCAGTGGCTAAGTGAGGACAATATCGGTGCCTATATGAGTCGGATCGTTACAGGTGGTATCAGAGCCGACGACAGTTCACCTGTCAAGGGTGGGAGAGTATGATGGAAAGGCGCCTAGCCCAGTGGGGGTGATGGTTGCGCCAAGTACTTGTCCCACTAAAGGCAGGGAACATCGGAGATTTGGGGCTGTATATTCCAGAGCCGAGGACAGCTCTTTCCTAAGGTGGTAGGATTGTAACACCCCGAATTCGGCAGGTGGTTGCCAATGGGTGGGTCCTACCAGGCTTAGAGGTGGCATGTCCTGACTTTGGAAATATAGGTATAGATCCGTCATATATTCACACCGAGGCCTTTTGAGAACACGTGGCATCAGAGTTCGAAAGAACTCCGAAGTTAAGCGTGCTAGGGCGGAAGTAGTCTCAGGATGGGTGACCTCTTGGGAGGTAGGCTCCAGCCCCTAAAACCTCACACTGTCGGACGTCCGCAGTGGATAAGTGAGGACAATATCGGTACCTATATGAGTCGTTAATGGTTTAATTAACCTTCTTATAGCATTTTTATTTTGTATTATAGGGTCAACGAATCCATTATAATTAGATTTTATTTAAATAGTACGTGAGTTGCACGGTAAGGTATTGATAGATGAGTTAGGTCCAGCAAAGCATGTCAATCCAACGTGTAATGGACCTACTTGAAGTCGATCTGGCGTCAGGTTGGTTGATTAGATTCTAGGTATAAAGTATTATGCTTTGCCACTATTAGACTGTTACATAACAGCCCATATTTTGCTTGGAAAATAACAAAAGCACCCCTCTCTTAAAGTGGAGTGGTTGTGGGTTCGAGACGTATCAGCAATTGATTGTTGATATAAATTTCGCCACGTAATTTATAAGGGTCTGTTTGATACTTTATTATATGGTGCTCGGCGCACCGGGATGTGCGAGGACGAAATCCCGGGGCGTTACAAATAGTATCAAAGCCGACGACGGGTCGCCTGTTGTAGGTGAGAGTACGCTGGAAAGGCCTAGGGAGCGCCAGGTACTTGGCACTTAGCAGGGAACGTTGGAGATTTTTGGACTGTGCTGAGGGTACTGCAGAGCCGAGGACGGCTCTATTTCTATGGTGGTGGGATTGTAACACCCATGAGTGGATGTTAGTCCCACATTGCTAAAGAATGAATATGAATTGTGGTATTTAGAGCTTAACCATACACTAACTAATGTTAAGGCCTCTGGAAATGGAACTAAAAGGGTACAATATTAACATTAGGGACCGGTATGGTGCTCGGCGCACCGGGATGAGCGAGGACGAAATCCTAAAGCGTTAAATTGACCAACCCTCTCATTTTACGAATTAACTCATGCACAATACCTATATTATCTCTAATGGACCTGCCTGGTGTGAAAGCTCCCTGACTTGGTGAAATGAGTTTGGTGAGAAGAGGTTTTACTCTGTTGGCCAAAAGTTTTGTAATTACTTTATAAATGACATTGCACATGCCTATTGGTCTGAACGCACTAGGTTGGATGGGTTTGGGACTTCTGAGCTGAGGTCTATTAAGGTCTGGTTCAAGTATGTGCCACATGAACCCTGTTGGGAAAAATAAATGGACCAACTTAACAACATCATCATCTACAATCTTCGAGTATTTTCGGTAAACCATTGCTTGTAACACATCAGGACCTAGAGACTTATTACTTCCCATCATTTTAATGACTACATGTACTTCCTTTGAAAAAGGGTAGTCTGGCCAGTTTTGTGTTGTCAGCATCATTTATCATGTTATCAAAAGGATTGAAAATATTTTTTATCCTAGTTCACAGGTTCGGAGTTGTAAATTACTTTAAAGTAGTTGCTAACGACCTCACCAATCTCTTGTCTTGCTGTTGTAAATGTTATATCTTGTGAATTGTGACAAACAAGGGTAAATTGGATATTTCACATGTGATGTAAAGTTATGAGTCCTTGTATTAGATCTAAGTATTGTTGTTTAAGTGTCCGTGAAGCTTCGGAGCTAAAGACATCAAGATTGGATGCGATCGGCGACAACCGGGACAAATCGAGTCAGGACAGTGCATGCATGATCACCAGTCGACTGAATAAGAGAGGTTCCTTAAGCCAAAAGGTCAATCGACTGACAAACAATCTCCAGGATATCCCTATTCATCATCAGACTGACTTACAGTGGGTATATGTGGTCTTTGGTCATCAGTCGATTGACTGACGGGAATTTGTGGTTTTTGGGCCTGATTCGGATTGATTTCTCTGGTTTTCTCAGTCATAACCCTAAGTTGGTCAATTGACTTTGACCAACGGATCTATTTAGGTTTTGACTATAAAAGCAACACTTTGAGTTTGGAAACTTAAGGATTTGGCTAATTTCTTCAAGTGCATCAAGAGGCAAACCCTAGTTTGTAGATAGAGAATTTTTGAGAGAAATCTTCCATCTTCCTTCCTTCACTCAACCCAATCTTTTCAATCTTTTTGAGAGTTGAGTGAATGTTGTAAAAGGGTGTTCTATGAACCCATTATGAGTTAAAACCTTCTTTTCTCATCTAACCTTTTGAGACGTTGTTCTTAAGAGAAACACCTCAAATTTGTATTTCAACAAGATTGGTGAAACCCTAGATCCGCGGATCTAGGTAAGGGTAGTTGTGACTACACCCTACTACAAATCCAAGAGGAAGATTCTTGGTTGAAGGCTAAAGGACTTGTCTTCATATCTTTCAAGTTATAATCCAACACTAATGGGACTGGTGTAGAGCTAAAGGAGGTTCACCTTTGCTTTGAGATTCTTAATACAAGGAAGTATTTGAAGAGTGGACGTAGGCTTCATTGGCCGAACTACTATAATCTTGTCTTGTGGTTTGCTTCCTTTTACTTGAGTTTCTTATTATGCTTATGTGTTTGTTAGTTTGAAATCTCTACATCTTATCTAACCAATCTCTTAGTTGGTTTGTATTGTGGTAGAGGGAAGGGTGAGAGTGCCTCTTTCGCTACTCACCCCCTCATACTCCATAGCAAACCCAGAACTAGGATTGGATCACTTGGTTAATTGATTAAGAACATTTTTATCTTTTAGATCTAGTTGAACAAGTGTCCAAGGACTAGGAGATTGTCTTGCTAATTAGAGTTTTAGAACTAACACCTTTGTGAACATCTACATATGTGTTGTAAGTTGTTTTACTTCTTCTGATAGGATTGCTTAGGATTGATCTTTTTATTCCGCTTTTGTTATCCTGAGCATATCTGTTTGTATCTGTTTTATCCTTTGGGGGTGATCTTTGTTAAGTAGTTTTTAAATAGACTATTCACCCCCCCTCTAGTGTTTGGACACCATTGTGTAGAAATATCAATTGGTATCAGAGCCGAGTTGGTCATTCAAGGTTTAAACACCTGAGAAAACGATCCACACAATGATGTCCACAACCGAGGGGAGCGCCGTGAACAAGCCACCTCTTTTTGATGGTAAAAACTATACTTTATGGAAGGCTAGAATGAAAATGATTTTAAAGGCACTTGATCCTTTGTGTTGGGATGATGTAGAGAATGTTTTTGCAGAACCAACTTTCACCTCATTTATTATTGGCGAGCCGGTCACTACAGTTTCTCCTATTGATACATGGTCAGCCACTGATAAAGCCAAATGTCATGCAAATGCCAAATCTCTAAATGCTATCAATTGCGGCATATCACCTGAGGAGTTTAAGTCCATCATGACATGTGAGACGACAAAGGAAGCTTGGGATATTCTAGAACTTTCACATGAAGGAACCACCCAAGTTAAGGTTTCCAAGCTGCAAATGCTGACCAGTGAGTTTGAAAGAATGAAAATGTAGGATTCTAAGAAGTTTGGGGATTTTTGGCTCAGACTAAAGGACTGCACAAATTCCATGTAGGGTTTAGGCCAGCAGGTTGATGATTCTGTGATAGTCAGAAAGATTCTTCGTTCTCTCCCAGTCAAGTTCGATCCCAAAGTTACAACTATTGAAGAATCAAAAGATGTTGGGAAGCTTGACTTGAAAGAACTGGTTGGCTCTATTTTGACATTTGAGATGAAGATTGCTCCTAGAACTTCTAAAGACGACAAACCTACTCCTGAGAAGTCCATAGTATTTAAATCCTCCATTCCTGAAGACCATGATGAAGATCTTATGTTGATGGTTAAAAGAATGGAAAGGATGTAGCAGAAAAGCAAGAACTTCGTGAGATATCTAGCTACTTCATTCAACACAAATGGCAAGAGCTCATCAAGGTTTGAAAGAAAGAAATGGCAAGGGTCAAATGAGATGAAGTGTTATACTTGTGGAGAAACTGGTCACATATCTACAGTGTGTCCCAGTAACACCTCTCGACCCAAGGCAATGAAAGCTACTGCAGGTTCAGATACAGATACTAAGAGTGATTTTGATTCTTCAGATGATGAGGTATCCACCTCAAAGAGAGCTGCAATGGCAATCTCCAGTTCTAAGCCTGAATGTGAGACCTCAGGTCAAGATAGTGGAGATAGTGATTTCGATGGTGATTCTGAAGATGATGATCTACAGTTGGCCTATAATGAGTTATATGAAGAATACAAAAAGGCCGCCAAGAGACTGGAAAACAACAGGACTAAAATTAGAGACTTAAATGACAAGTGTCAGTTGCTCCAAGTCGAGAAAGATGGACTTCAAGATCAAGTCACAGTTCTTAAGTCATCTTTACAATCTATCTCTGATGAGAATGAGATTCTGTCTCAGGAGCTGAAGAAAATGAAGATATCTATTGGAAAGTCTACTTCCAATCCTGAGACAACGAGTCTAGATCATCTCTTGAAGGTGTCAAGGAGTATTCATGATAAAACCGGATTTGGATACAAGGCTTCTAAAAAGTCACAGATTTCTTTAATAGGATAAGGTTTGAGTCTACATCATAAAGATAGGAGTTATTACTACTGTGGTCAGCCTGGACATATTCAGATATTCTGCAGGAAGAGACGAGCTAACAAGAAGATTAACAGAGAAACTGACTTGAGAAGAACAGTGGCTTCACTTGAGGCCAAGAAGAAAAATCTTGAACTTCTTGTCAACAAATCTTATGTAGGGAATATCACTAGAGTATGGCGACCAAAGAAGCTGAGCATCTCACCTAGCTCAACTAACACTCTTGTTGAACATCCTAAGTGTTTTGACTCTCCACTCAGTACTGATGATAGAGACACCACTACTTGCCTAGCTTTCTTGGCTAGAATTTCACATAAGGGAAAGGAAGTAGAGTCTGAAGTCTCAAAGAGTAACTACTTTGTTGAATCAAGTGAAGTCAAGAGTGACTACTACCATGAGAAGGCAAATGAAGATGTGTACCGAGAATGTTATGACTTGACTGAACAACTAAGTCAACTAAAGGTCAAGCATAAGGATCTTCAGGAAGAACTTGCTAGAGTCCAAGATGATCGAAAAGAAGCATATCTTATGACTGATGTACTCACTGGTGAACAAGCAAGGCTCAAAGAAGTGATTGATCGCTTGAAAGCAGAGCTGAGACTTAAAGATTCTATCTCAGGAAATCAGCCATTCAAAAGTCATTTTTTTTCTTCCAGGTAACGATGGTATCCATCTAGCTTGGATGTCTCAGGTATCACTGATGAGTTTCTATGTGACTTAATTAATGAGAGTCTTTATATTACCATGACTAGATATGTTCAACCTTCTCCTAAGTCTTACATGAGAGAGCATCTATATGCTCCATCTCCTATCTGGTTCAAGGGAACTTGGTTTTGTAGGTCCATTAGTACTTGTATGCCAAGTGGACCCTCTAACCGAACTACGAGGCGTTTGATCCCGTGTACCCCTTTTTTTATATATCTTTGTTTGGGGTACGAAGGCAGTTACTTGTTTGAGAGAAGTAGTGCGATGTCATTTTTAAAAAAGTTTTACTTGTTTGCATCTTTTATATATATGTCTTCAGTGCTTCACGTCTTTATCTTAACTGTTTCAGGTAACAGGAAGCTTATGTGCTTAAAGTGATCTTTTCTTATACCTGGTGTCACCATGACATGAAAAGGTTACCCGTGTCGGTATCGAATTCTTGTCATGTCCTTGGTTTAAGTTTGGTATATCTTGTTGTCTATGAATGCCTTGATCTATAATTTCAAAGACATGATAAGTGTGAGTGAACATCAATGGAAGTGGTCGGCATGTCATCGATACGAGTGAAACCACATGTATCTTTGTGGTTGGCGTAGTTGGGGAATGATTGGAGATCATGTTAATTCGAATGTGATTGGCACACTTCTTGTGTTTCTGAACTTATGTGATTAATGTTTTCTTTAGTGCTTTCCTGTTTATCCTGTTGTTGTTTATGCATAACCGTATTTGTACGCTTCATGTTATATCTTGTGATCATGCTTATGCTTTACCATGCGTGTTTGTGTTCATGTTGCACTATATTCTGTTGCATGCATTGGTTGTGTGTCCAAGATGACCCGAAACTGAGATCCAATGTGTGTGACCTATCAAGCATGAAAAATGTCTCCGTTTGATGGAATTGAGTTGTACGTGACTTAGAGATATGTTGATTGGCAATTTATTGCAAAATCTAGTGGATTTGATAAAAAAAAAACTTGATGGTTTTGAGGTATGGATGTATTTTGTGCTAAAACGAGAAGATGATGACACTTTGTTTATGGTTTTGATCTTGTTATGTTGGTTGGAAAAGTATTTGAAGGGTTATAAAAGAGTTGAACAAAATTTCGGAAAAACTGGATGAAATAGGCTATCAGTCGACTGACTATTTATAAGTGGATATGGGCTAAGTCAGTCGACCATTCTTTCTTTTTAATCTCTTAAAACTTGAGTCGACTGACCCTTTCGTTTTTGTTGGACCACCTTGCCTTCAGTCGACTGATGGGTTGCTTTTTAATGGGCCCAATATGATCCATTCACAATTTCGATTGTTATAAAAACCAAACTTTTCATTCTTTTCAAACACATTTCGATTCCTAACTTTCTCAAACTCCATCAAACCTTAAACAAGTTACGAAACCTTTGTTTCTCACAGATCTGAGTTGTTCACTTCGTGTTTTTTATTCTTTTCTATCAGATCTACTCTTCTGCATCATTGTTTTTCAGATCTATCTTGTTTTTCTCTTTGTTTGTTCTTCTTTGATAATCCATGGCACCTAAAAGAGCTAGAGGTTATGGTCCTTCTTCTTCTTCTATTCCTCCTTCTGTTGCTTCTCAGCCTTTACTCTCTGCAATTGAAGCACCCCCTCTTCATCATCCTTCTTCTGCTGCAAGAGATCTGTTTATGTTCTCTTGCAGCCCCATGTCCATGGAGAGATCAGTTATTGTTGAAGACTTAGAGCCGTATTATTTGGAACACATCTTTTTATCTTCTGGCCTAAGCGTCTTCAATGGGATTGAGAGTAAGGGACACAAGCTCACATCTCAATACTTCTATGCAAATATCTCAGATATCTCCTATGAGTCTCACTCCTTATAAACCCTTCTGTATGGGAGGTCTTTTGAGATCACACCTGAGTTTCTTTCTGAGAGGTTTGGTTTTCCTCGACCTGACCCTGCTTACATCATCAGTAGCCCACTTTCTCTTACTCCTGGTATGCACGAGGATCTTATGCATGATGGTATACTGATCCTATGGAGTAGAAAGTTTTTGTTCTCTGGGCCTATGTCTACAACTAAGATGTGTGCTAAATGGAGACTGTTGTATAGGATCATGGTCAACACTGTTTTCGGCAAGGCAGGGTCACTAGCAGAGGTGCCTCAGGAAGAGGCTTGTTGTGGAAAGCTGGTTTGGTGGACTGTCTGGATATCCCTATGATGATTTGGTACAGGATGGTGAATGCTTTTGATTGAGCGGCCAACAATGCTTTACCGTATGGCGTTCTGATCAAGGAGTTAGTACCTGAAGGGATTCTAGGAGATTCAACTGCTTGGGTGAGTGCTTTGGAAGCACTAGGGAAGAGGACTTGGAAAGCAATGAAGATACCAGAGGGGCCTGGAGAGCCAGACTTTGAGGACAGAGTCCTGGAGCAGTTGGGTAGGATGAAGGAAGTTGTTTAGATGCAGACTTTGAGCTTACAAGAGATACAGTCCACCATTGTTGCTCAGGGTCGACAGCTTCAGCAGACTAGCAACTACGTCTGAGACTTGAGGCTACACCAGTTACCTCTATGGAGGAGGGCAACAAAGGAGGACGAACCAAGGTTCCCTGGGTCACATGCATATGATTTTTGTCAGCCTGGTGGACATCTTTGTGTAGGTGGTTCTGGTGCGTGAGTAGTACTTTATGGGAAACACACAAGGGCAATGATTACCGACCTAATCTTAATTAGGTCCCCTTGTGGAGGTTGTCTAGGAGTCCTTGGCAGTTTTGTCTAGGTTTAAGATTTTTTTTTTTTGTTTTGCATGTTTAGTTGATTTTCATGTTATCAGTTGTTATGCTTTTATGTTTGATGTGTACTTGGAAATATTGATGTTTATGTTTATCTAGTTGGTACAGTTTTTCACTCTATAGCATGAGATAGTTGGTTTATATGTTTACATATATCTTTTGCTATGGATGTTGCTATGGATGGTTGCTATGGATGGTTGCTATGGATGGTTGCATATATACATGATATCAGGTTTTATATTTTTTTTATCTCCTGTTGGATATCTTGTTATGTTTATATATGTGGTACACATCAGTATGGTTATGCTTCACACACTTGTTGTTCCTGAATATCCTGTTATGTGTGAATGGCATGTTAGCATATATCTTTGTTGGTAACCCTGTTTCTTCCATGTATTATCAATTAGCTTTTCAATTGGTTTATCTTTTTGGTTATGCCAACTCTCCTTGTAACATGTTCTCGGTGGTTTGTTCATGATTGGACATCACCTGGGATCTTTTCTATTTTTGAGCAGGGACCCTTTGTCAACTGTTGACAAAAAATGGGAGAAAAGATATATGAATATAGAGTTGATGGTTGATATAGCTATGCTTAATGATGTTTCTTATCTCATAAGTGATGGTTCTTTGTTCTTGTTGTTCTTATATGTATATGTGTTGCCTTCAAAATTCTATCTACAGGCACATATTAAGGGGGAGCAGAGGTTAAGGGGGAGTTGTTGCCTACAAGTGACTCATAATTGTTTTGTAATGTTATAAACATATGTTTTGTATATTCTTATGTGTTTTTGTCACAAGTTTCCAAAAAAGGAGATTGTAAATGTTATATCTTGTGAATTGTGACAAACAAGGGTAAATCGGACATTTCACATGTGATGTAAAGTTATGAGTCCTTGTATTAGGTCTTAGTCTTGCTATTTAAGTGTCCGTGAAGCTTCGGAGTTGAAGACATCAAGATTGGACGCGATCGGCGACAACCGAGACAAACCGAGTCAAGACAGTGCATGCATGATCATCAGTCGACTGAGTAAGAGAGGTTCCTTCAGCCAAAAGGTCAGTCGACTGACCAACAATATCTAGGATGTCCCTATTCATCATTCGATTGACTTACAGTGGGTATATATGGTCTTTGGTCATCATTCGACTGACTGACGGGAATTTGTGGTTTTTGGGCCTGATTCGGATCTGATTTCTCCGATTTTCTCAGTCAAAACCCTAAGTTAGTCAATTGACTTTGACCAACGGATCTATTTGGGTTTTGACTATAAAAACAACACTTTGAGTTGGGAAACTTAAGGATTTGGCTAATTTTTTCAAGAGCATCAAGAGGCAAACCCTAGTTTGTAGAGAGAGACTTTTTGAGAGAAATCTTCCATCTTCCTTCCTTCACTCAACCCAATCTTTCCAATCTTTTTGAGAGTTGAGTGAATGTTGTAAATGGGTGTTATATGAACCCATTGTGAGCTAAAACATTCCTTTCTCATCTAACCTTTTGAGAGGTTGTTCTTAAGAGAAAAACCCCAAATTAGTTTTTCAACAAGATTGGTGAAACCTTAGATCCGCGGATCTAGGTTAGGGTAATTGTGACTACACCCTACTACAAATCCAAGAGGAGGATTCTTGGTTGAAGGCTAAGGGACTTGTCTTAATTTCTTTCAAGTTGTAATCCAACACTAATGGGAGTGGTGTGGAGCTAAAGGAGGTTCACCTTTGCTTTGGGATTCTTAATACAAGGAAGTACTTGAAGCGTGGACGTATGCTTCATTGCCCGAACCACTATAATCGTGTCTTGTGGTTTGCTTCATTTTACTTAAGTTTCTTATTATGCTTATGTGTTTGTTAGTTTGAAATATCTACATCTTATCTAACCAATCTCTTAGTTGGTTTGTATTTTGGTAGAGGGAAGGGTGAGAGTGCCTCTTTCGCTACTCACTCCCTCATACTCCACAACAAACCTAGAAGTAGGATTGGATCACTTGGTTCATTGATAAGAAGGTTTTTATCTTCTAAATCTAGTTGAACAAGTGTCCAAGGACTAGGAGATTGTCTTGTTGATTAAAGTAGAGTTTTAGAACTAACACTTTTGCTTTCATCTACATATGTGTTGTATGTTGTTTTCTTCTTGTGATAGGATTACTTAGGATTGATCTTTTTATTCCGCTTTTGTTATCCTGAGCATATCTGTTTTTGTATCTGTTTGTATCTGTTTTATCCTTTAGGGGTGATCTTTGTTAACTAGTTTTTAAATAGACTACCCCCCCTCTAATGTTTGGACACCATTGTATAGAAATATCCTCTATTACCCGAGAACTATCGTCTTTCTGGGTCTATTAGATTCCTTTTTTTTCTTATTGATGCAGTCATATGATAAAACTTAGTATTCATGTTACTTTCTTTCTTCCACTTAATCATAGGTTGTTGCTTCCATTACGATGCCTTTGCGTCTAAGAGATCCTAACTTTATTCCTCCACCTTCCAACTTCTTCATTCACTCCACCATCAGCTGCCATACACATCAATTCTGACAACTTATCTAGATATTCTTTCATTTGTTTAAAGATATTATCAAAGATCTATTTGTTCCAGGTTCAAAAGCAATTGTGTGGCATGTTATTGAGAAATCACACAATGGTGTCTATATGACTAGAAGGGGGTTAATAGTCCCTTTTCAAAAATTATACGTCAAGTGATTAACATGATGCAACTTTATAAACAAAGAGATAAACACGAATATGATAAGCAAGTAACAAGATGTAGCAAAATGAATCAACACAAACCCTCAAACCAAACTCCCTAGTTGGTCTAGCGTGTTGGGGTAAGGCTTTTTATAAGTGTGAGTGTTTGATGTGCAAACCCCATTCTCGAAGTAATAACCCCCAATAACTTTAAAGAGTTCTAGGCTAGTTTATAGAAGTGAGTGCTTGATGTGCAAGCCTTACTCTCGCTACCCTACTAGATTAATACAAAAAAATGGGTTATGGGTTCTGGTTTATCATACTAAAGATAATAAAAAGTAAAGAGGTGCAAACCAACAAGACAAGAAAGATTATAGTGGTTTGGTAAGATGCCTACGTCCACTCTTAAAAAGGCTTCTCTAGCTCTTTAGAAATCCAAAGTAAGGTTAAACCAAGTACACCAACACTCCTTCACCATATCTCCCTTGGTTTACTTCCAATCTTGAAGTTTGTAGAGACAATACCGTTGTCCCTAACCTAGACTCCTTCTAGGGTTTTCACCAATCTTCACCAAATATTTAATCAAATGGGTTTCTCAAGCAATTCCTTTAAACAGGATGTAGAGAAAGAAATTGAAGCTCTCAATCTTGTGTTTATACAATACTCAAATACAAACAATAACTTGCCTTACTTAGAATAGATTGAATTGAATGTGGTGGTGCTCAATTGAAGGATTATGATGGATTTAACATTATGTTCTTATAGTGTTTTTGCCTCTTTATAGTTGTAGAACGTTCACCATCAAAACCAAGTGTTCTCTAGGGTATTCTTATGCTTAAATACTCCTTGGACCCAAAAGATCCGTTACCCAATCTATTGGAGAGTAATTCTCCCAGATCGGCGTTGGCTAGTCGACTGGAGCAAACTGCCTTTTCATCTCTAAGAATCCAGTCGTTTGGAGGTTTAACCCTTTCCAATCTAGTCAAGTGAAGAGCAAACTGCCTGAAATCTTTATATGTCCCGTCAATTGGAGGCTTAAGCCTTTTCAGTCTAGTCGACTGGAGTTATCCAACACACTGTATGTTCATTGGTTGATTTCCATTGATGTTTGTGATCTTCAAGTCTTGAGGTCTTCATCTCGAAGGCTTTATCAAGACACCATATACATGACTTTCGACTATTATGAGGACTCAACAAACATATTACATGTAAAATGACCATTTTGCCTTTTTGTCACTATTTACAAATATTATACATTTACAATCTCCCCCTTTGTGAACTTGTGACAAAAACTTTACAAGAATACAAATACGCATGTATACAACTGATAAGCACTCAAAAGTATAAATATATCCCTCTAACTCATGTACATTTATCCCAAGTTATGATATAAAGTGATATGATATACTTGGTGTTGTTAGAATTACGTGTTTGCAGGTACGTTTTGCCCGGAAAAGCTTAAATGAAGCAAAAATTCAGCTGAAAACAGTTTCAAGTAGGCAATATGACGCATTTTAACGAAGGGGTTAAAGAGCTCTGATTTTGAATCACAAATAGGCATTGGAAAGCTCTGACTTCCTACTTCAAGATTCTCAAGTTAGATCGCAAAAACAAGATGTGGAACCAGGTAAAAAAGGCTCGTCAAAACCTGTCAGACCCGATTTCTACTGGTCGTTTTTGGGCTTCTTGGAAGTCGTGTTTCTAGAAGAAATTTGTATCCAATAATTTTACTGAGTGTTCCACGTGGTTTAAACAAGATCTCCACCAAATTTCAGATCCAAAGCTTCCTACAAGTTATTTAACAAATTGCAAACTCTTCTCAAGCAAGTTTCAAGTAGTTTAGGGTTGTAGTAGGACTCCTCTCTATATAGGGAGAGGAGAGCCACGAAATTCAGTGTGCTTTGATCTTAAATTGAAGTTTCATATTAGGTTTTACTTTATTTTATGTTGAAGAAGAAGTTCTATTGATTATATTACAAGTCTATTTACTTTACAAGTTCAAGTTCTTTAGTTTTCAATCGTATCTTTACTTTTCATGCAATTTAATTTTTCGTCTTTAAATTCTTGTCTTTTAATTTTGTCTTTTATATCTACAATCATCATCAT
>JABWDY010034027.1:2673-12996 GCA_013358455.1 Thalictrum thalictroides | reverse complement strand
CAAACCTAGAACTAGGATTGGATTACTTAGTTCATTGATTAAGAGAGTTTTATCTATCTTGATCTAGTTGAACAAGGATCCAAGGACTAGGAGATTGCCTTGGTGATTAGTGTAGAGATTTAGAACTAACTCCTTTGACCTCATCTTTATGTTTGTTGTATGTTAGATTTGCTTCTTGTGTTAGATTTGCTTTGGATTGAACTCTTAATTCCGCTCTTGTTATATCCTGAGCTTATCTGTTTTTATCAGTTTTATCTGTTAAGTGAACTTTGTTGTAAGTATTTTTTAAAAGGACTATTCACCGCCCCTCTAGTGTTTGGACACCATTGTGTAGAAAATATCAATTGGTATCAGAGCCGTATTTCTCAATCAAGGTTTCAAAACCTGAGTAAAAGATCTGCACGATGATGTCCAATACTGAGGACAGTTCTCTGAACAGACTCCTTACCTTTGACGGAAAGTATTCCATCTTTTGGACGTCAAGGATGAGGGTTTTACTTAAATGTCTAGACCCTAAAAGTTCATTTAGTGTAAAACAAGGTGTTGATGAATCCGTTGTTATTCTTGATAATGCTTTTGTAACTGTGAATCTTGTTGTCTTACCTGATATCATGTGTCAAGCTGAAAATGATCATAAGCATGCTCATAATGAGAACTTAAGTATTATTAATTGTAAAAATTTCTTCGGAATGTTTTAATCTTCTAATTTTAAATTCACTTTTTCCATTGACTCTATTGATGTTTTGACCTTAATAGTTGAGAAGATGGGTAAGTTTTGCAGGAAAAACTGGAATCTCGCCAAGTCTTTTTCTGCACCCTTACTTATATGTCAGGAAGCTACAACAAGTTCTAGTTCAAACACACAGAATGATCTTGACGACTCAGAAACTGATGATACTTTCTTCGAGAGAGCTGTTATGGCTATATCACGTTCTCAACTTAAGTGTGAGACCACAAGTCGAGAATGTGATGATTCTGAGTGTGATTCAGAAGATGAGGATCTTCAATCTGCATACAATGAACTCTATGAAGAATTCAAGAAAGCTGCAAAGAAACTTGAAATCAACAAAGTCAAAATCAGAGAATTATATGACAAGAGTCGGTATCTTCAAAGTGGCAAGGAGGAGTTACAAAATCAAGTTACCAAACTAACTTCTCTAATCCAGTCCCTTTCATATGAGAAAAAGATTTTAACCTAAGAGTTGAAAAAGATGAAGATCTCTATAGCGAAGACAAAGGAGTCTACTTCACCCTCAGAGACTCTATCTCTAGATCACCTTTTCACAGTATCTCAGAGTCCTCATGATAAGGCTGGATTGGGATACAGGGCTGTAAAAGAGTTTGGTACATCAACTGCTGAACAGAGATTGAATCAACATCGTGGGATACACACTTGTTTCTTCTGTGGTGTGTCTGGTCACTTATAGAGATACTACAGGAAGAGGCTTGCTACTAAGAGGGTTAATCAAGAGTTAGAACTGAGAAAGACTGTTACATCTCTTGAGGCTAAGAAGAAAGACCTGGAATTTTTAATCAACAAATCTTATCCCAAGAAAGTTATAGCAGTGTGGCAACCGAAAAATTCAGCAAAGTGTTTGGTTGTCAAGTGTGCTCTGAAAGCTGGAAAAACCTCTAATTGGTATCTTGATAGTGGATGCTCGAAACACATGACAGGAGACAAGTCTTTTCTAAAAGACTATGAGCCATATGATGGTGGGAATGTGATTTTCGAAGAGTGGTCCAATCCGAAGGCATCCCAAAGATCAGTGATGTTTCTCTTGTCAATGGTCTTCGACATAACTTGCTCAGTATCAGTCAGATATGTGATAGGGGTAATTTCTGTTTGTTCTCAAGCAAGGAATGTCTAGTTCTTGATCGTGATTTGAACAAGGTTCTCATGAGAGGAATACGATCTAATGAGGATTGTTATGTTATCAATGTTGAAGAACCAGTGGCTAAATACAACTTTGTTTAGGATGAGACATCCCTTCTATGGCATCAAAGACTTGGGCATATGAACTTGAGAGATTTGGCAAGGATCAGTCGGAAAGAACTTGTGCGTGACTTGCAGTCTTTGAAGCCTGAGAAGACATTGTGTAGTACATGCCAGATTGGGAAACAGGTTAGAAGCTCGTATGAGAAGAAAAAAATTATCAGCACGACTCGTCATTTTAAACTCATTCACATGGATCTGGTTGGTCCCACTCAAGTTGAAAGTCTTGGGGGGAAATCTTATTTTTTGGTCATGGTAGATGATTACAGCAGCTGGACATGGGAAGCTTTTCTAAGACACAAGAGTGATGTTTTCGAAGAGTTTAAGAAGATTTACAAGAGAACAGTTACAGTCAGAGGCGATGCCATTGTTCATATCCGAAGTGATCGTGGAGGAGAATTTGTTAACTCTAGCTTTGTATCCTACTGTGATAACTTGGGTATTCAACATCAATTCTCTACACCAAAGACACCTTAACAGAATGGGGTAGCTGAGAAAAAGAACAGAGTTCTACAGGAAATGGCCACTGTAATGTTGCATCATAAGAAAGTAGCGAGACATTTCTGGGCAGAAGCAGTTAACGCCGCTTGCTATATCATTAACCGAGTCTATCTAAGGCCTGGCACTATAACTAAACCTTAAGAACTATGGAAAGGCCGGAAACCCACATTTGGGTACTTCAAGGTGTTTGGGAGTACATGCTACATCTACAAAGACTGTGAGAATGTTGCGAAATTTGACCGAAAGTCAGATAAAGGAATCTTCCTAGGGTATGCAAATAACAGTAAGGCATACATGGTCTATAATCTCATGAGGAAAGTTGTGGAAGAGACCGTAAATGTGAAGATTGATGATGCTCTTTTCAGTGCACCTGTTTGTACAGATGATGATTCAGAATTTTCACCTCCTAGAGCATCAGTCTTTCCTTCCGTTACTTCATCTACTAGCACGTCCGGTGAAGAACCTCATCCTGAGATCATTTCTAGCAGCTCATCAGACACAGCATCCATTCCAGATGAGGAACCTGTAGATACTGCTCCAGTGATCAAACATCCAAATGTCTATGGAGAAGTTGCAGGTTCTCAGATACTTGGTGATCCCGTCAAAGGAGTTCAAACCAGGAGACAATTAGAGCCACAGATCTCTTTTATGTGTTTTACTTCTCAGGTTCAACCGAAGAATGTGAAGGATGCTCTTACTGATCCTACCAGGATTGATGCTATGTAAGAGGAGTTAAATCAATTTCGGAGGAATGATGCCTGGGAACTAGTTGAACGACCACCTGGAGATAATGTCATTGGAACCAAGTGGATATACAAGAACAAAGTTGATGAGAATGGTGTGATTGTCAGAAACAAGGCTTGTTTGGTGGCTCAAGGCTACACATAGGTTGAAGGTATTGACTTTGAAGAAACATTTGCACCTGTGGCTCGTTTGGAATCCATTCGTCTTCTCTCAGCAGTTTCATGTCACTTGGGGTTCAAATTATATCAGATGGATGTGAAGAGTGCCTTTCTGAATGGAGTTATAAATGAACAAGTGTACGTGGAACAGCCTAAAGGTTTCAAACATCCTAAACATCCAAATCAATCCTTCAAGTTGAAGAAAGCCTTGTATGGATTGTAGCAGGCACCTAGAGCTTGATGTGAATGTCTATCCTCCTTTCTGATCTCAGTTGGCTACTCTAGAGGCAGTATTGAAAAGACCCTGTTCGTCAAGAGAGATAAGAAGGATGTGTTTGTGGTACAAGTGTATGTTGATGATCTTGTGTTTGGAGCTACAAATCAAAGATTAGTGGATGAGTTTACTGCTCTCATGAAAGGTGAATTCAAGATGAGTATGGAAGGAAGCTTGAACTTCTTCCTAGGGCTGCAGATCAATCAAACTGATAGTGGCTTGTTTATAAGTCAGACCAAGTATGCCAGAGACTTGTGCAAAAAAATTTGATCTAGAATCAGCTACACCTGCAACCCGATGAGCAAAGATAGTAAGATATCTAAGGATGAGCAGGGAAAAGATGTTGATTTAACCTACTATCGTAGTACGATTGGAAGCTTGCTATACCTTATAGCAAGTCGTCCTGACATTGCATACAGTGTGGGAGTTTGTGTTAGATATCAGGCACAACCTAAGGAGTCTCATGTGATCGCTGCAAAGAGGATTATCCGATATCTTCGTGGGACACTTGGTTTGGGCTTATGGTATCCTTTCGAGATTTCAGCAGATGTAGCAGGTTTCTGCCGGATTAAGGGCTAGATGCTGATTGGGCTGGTTGTGTTGAGGATCGTAAGAATACGAGTGGCGGATTTTCTACTTTGGTAACTGCTTGATAGCATGACACTGCAAGAAACAAACCTGTATCTCTCTATCCACTGGTGAAGCAGAGTACGTGGCTGCCGGTAGTGGTTGCACTCAAATGCTTTGGCTAAAGTACATGCTTGGAGATTACGGTATCACACAAAACACCATGACTTTATTTTGTGATAACACCAGCACCATCAATATATCCAAGAACCCCGTCCAACATTCTCGGACGAAGCACATTGATATTCAACATCATTTCATCTAAGAATTGGTTGAGGACAGAGTGGTTTCCTTGGAATATATAGACACTGCTCATCAAAAGGCCGATATCCTTACCAAGCCCCTTGACAACCAGAGATTTTACTATCTCAGGGCGTCTATAGGGATGCTTACGTTTTCTTGATGAGTAAGTGCTTCTTAGTGGGTCCACTAGTCCTTATGTGCCAAGTGGACCCTCTAACCGAACTACGAGGCGTCTTATCCCATATACCCCGTCTTATATACATCCGTGTTTGGGGTACGTAGGCAGTTACTTGTTTGAGACGAGTAGTGCGATACCATTTATATATAAGTTTTACTTGTTTGTATTTCTTATATATATTTTACTGTGCTTCACGTCTTCATCTTAAGTGTTTTAGGTAACAGGAAGCTTATGTACTTAATGTGATCCCTTCGTATACCTGGTCTCACCATGACATGAAAAGGTTACCCGTGTTGGTATCGCATTCTTGTCATGTCCTTGGTTTAAGTTAGTATATCTTGTTTTTTTGTGAATGCCTTGATCTATAATTTCAAAAGCATGATAAGTGTGAGTGAACATCAATGGAAGTGATCGGGATGTCATCGATACGAGTAAAAACCACGTATACCTTTGTGGTTGGCGTAGTCGGGGCATGGTAAGAGATCATGTTAATTCCTATGTGATGGGCGCACTTATTGTGTTTGTGAACTTATCTGATCAATGTATTCTTTAGTGTTTTCCTGGTTATATCCTGTTGTTGTTTATGCATGATGGCATGTTGAACATTTCATGTTATATCTTGTGATCATGCTCATACTTTACCATGCTTGTAGTGTTCATGTTGCATTATATCTTGTTGCATACTTTAGTTGTGTGTCCTAGATGACCCTATAGCTGAGATCAAATATGTGTGACCTATCAAGCATGAAAAATATCTCTACTTGATGGATTTGAGTTGTACATGACTAATGGAATACCAGTGCAAACTTCTATGGCAGCTCAGGGGCAGAAAATTGCAGCAAATATCAGGATGCAACCTATGCCTACTTTGAGGAGGTCTGAAGACAAGTAAAGGTAAGAAGGTACTCATGTTAGTATTTTTGAGGATGATAGTAGTGCTGTTGATGGCTAAGGAAGAGGTTTGAGTAGTGCATTGATAGGAGACACACAAAGATCAATGATGACCGAGCTAATCTTAATTAGGTCCCCCCTGTGGAGGTTGTCTAGGTCGAGTCCTTGGCAGTTTTGTCTAGGTTTAGATTTTCTTTCGGTTCTTGCATGTTTAGTTGTTTTTTCCGTTATCAGTTGGTATCTTTTAAGTTTGATGTGTACTTGGAAAACTGATGTTTCTTTTTATCTATAGTTGGTATAGTTTTTCACTCTATAGCATGAGATGGTTTGGTTTATATGTATATATCTTATATCTTGTGCTATAGATGGTTGCATATATGCATGATATCAGGTTTTTATGTGTTTGATCTCTTGTTTGGATATTATAGTTGTTTATATATGCGGTACACATCAGTTTTGATATGCTTCACACACTCTTGTTGTTTATAAATATCATGTTGTGTGTGAATGACATGTTAGCATATATCTCCGTTGGCTAACCCTGGTTTCTTGCTTGTTTTTATTAATTGGTTTATCTTGATGGTTTAGCAAACTCTCCTTGCAGTATGATCAAGGTTGTTTGTTCATGGTTGGACATCCCCTTGGATCTTTTATATGTTTCAGCAGGGACCCTTTGTTAACTTTTGACAAAAAAGGGTAGAAGAGATATATGAATATATAGTTGATGGTTGAAGTTATGTTTATGTTCATTGGTAACCTTATATTTATATGTGCTGTCTAACCTTAATATGTGAGCTTGCTTTCAAAGATTTTATCTACATGCACATACCAAGGGGGAGCTGAAGTTGAGGGGGAGATTTTGCCTACAAGTGACTCATTAATGTTTAGTATTTCTATAAACATGTGTTTTGAATATTTATATGCGTTTTTGTGACAAGTTCCCAAAGGGGAAGATTGTAAATATTATATCTTGTGAATTGTGATAAACAAGGGCAAAATGGTCTTTTTACATATTATGTATGTAATGAGTCCTTGTACTAGGTCTAAGTCATGTTGTAAAAGCATCCGTAAAGCTTCGGAGCTGAAGATATCATGACTAGACACAATCGACGACAACCGGGATCGACAAAATCAAATCAGATTGAGTTTCGCCATCAGTCGACTGACCATATAGAGGATTTAAGTCATTACTCATCAGTCGACTGACCCTTTCAGGGGTTTCCTACCTCCCTTCATCAGTCGATTGACCATGAAGTGGATTTTGAGTACTTTGGTCATCAGTCGACTGACTGACGGGATTTTATGCATTTTGGGCTTGTTTCAAATCTGATTATTCCGGTTTCCTCCAACAAAACCCTAGGTTGGTCAATTGACTTTGACCAACGGATCTATTAAGGTTAGAAGTATAAAAACAACACTTAGAGTTATAGAACTCAAGGATTTGGTTGATTTCTTCCAAAGGCATCAAGAGGCAAACCCTAACTTGTAGAAAGAGCTAATAGTGAGAAATTCTTCCATCTTTTTCCTCCACTCAAGCTAATCAAGTTCAATCTTTGTGAGTTGAGTGAGAGTTTGCTGTGGGTGATTTATAAACCCAAGAGAACTTCATTTCACCTTTAAGAGGTTGTTGTAGAGAACCCCAATCCTTGTTCTTTGAACAAATTGGTAAAAACCATAGATTCGCGAATCTAGGTTAGGGTAATTGTGATTACACCCTACAAGAAATCCGAGTGGTGGATGCTTGGTTAGAGGCTAAAGGACTTTTTTCTATTTCTTTCAAGTTGTAGATCCAACACTAATGGGAGTTGTGTAGAGCTAGAGGAGGTTCACCTTGGCTTTGGGATTTTTAATACAAGGAAGTAACTTGAAGAGTGGACGTAGGCTTCATTGGCCGAACCACTATAATCTTGTCTTGTGGTTTACTTTTTTGTTCCTAAGTTTTCTCCTTATGCTTATGTTGTTTGTTTGTTTGAAATCTCTACAATTTATCCAACCAATCTTCAAGTTGGTTTGTATTGTGGTAGAGGAAAAGGTGAGAGTGCCTCTTTCTCTACTCACCCCCTCATACTCCACAACAAACCTAGAACTAGGATTGGATTACTTTGTTCATTAATTAAGAAAGTTTTATCTATCTTGATCTAGTTGAATAAGGATCCAAGGACTAGGAGATTCCCTTGGTGATTAATGTAGAGATTTTGAACTAACTCCTTTGACCTCATCTTTATGTTTGTTGTATGTTGGATATGTGTCTTGTGTTTGATTTGCTTTGGAATGAACTCTTAATTATTCCGTACTTGTTATATCTTGAGCTTATCTGTTTTTTGTCAGTTTTATCTGTTGTGTGAACTTTGTTGTAAGTAGTTTTTAAAATGACTATTCACCCCCCCCTCTAGTGTTTGGACACCATTGTGAAGAAATATCACATTCTGTAGAGCCTTTTTAAGATAGACTTTAATTAATATGCTTTACTAGACTTTCTTGGTTCTTTTGACCTATGGGCTTCAATATAACATAGATTGAGCTGAGATTTTAACTAGCAACCTTAGAGATGAAGTCAAGTCAGCAGGATTGGTCTAACAGGTGCTCTTAGTAATGAGCTAGTGCAAATAGCAATTTCTCATCATTTTGCAAATAATACCTTTCTAGCAGCAATTCTTGGCTTTTTGCAAGCTTTGGCTAAATATTGAACTCTTGACTCATAAAACCATTATAAATCACAAGAAACTTTAAATGTTATATCTTGTTAATTGTGACAAACAAAGGCAAAATGGTCTTTTCACATGTTATGCAAGTAATGAGTCCTTGTATTAGGTCTAAGTCATGTTGTAAGTGTGTCCATAAAGCTTTGGAGCTGAAGACATCAAGACTGGACGCGGTCGGCAACAACCGGAATCGATGAAATCGAAGCAAGGTATTGTTCTTAATCAGTTTACTGACCAAGAAGGGATACATATACATATAAAGTCAGTCGACTGACCCTTTAAGCCCCAAGAAACCACTAATCAATAAATATTATATAGACAACAATATGTTATTTGGGGGATAAAAGTAAACTTTTGGGGATATATCAAATACCCCCAAACAACATTTTGCTTGTCCTCAAGCAAAGCTGAGAAAAAGAAATAATGACTCAAAAGAGAACAAAAACTTGAACTAAAACTAAGGTGATTGCAATGACCATATGCATCAAGGCTTTAAACCACAAGGACTTCCCAGGTGGAGATATTATAGTCTCCTAAGGGTTTTCCAGATAAGATACACACAAACTTACTACAACGATTAATCCAAAAGTTAGAAAGAAAGTTCTCCCCTTTTTCTTAGAAATGGATATCATCGTATCCATACAATATATCAAGGATAAAGATAAGTATTGCAAAACCTTTCATATGAAGTAACTTACTACCAATGCATGAAAATAAGCGTATAAACAATTCCACCTTCATACATGGTAGGTATATGTGCATACAACTACAAATATTAAGTCACTATCAGAAAGGTTGCTTTGACTTTTGCCTCACCAGGCATACACTCAGAAATAAAATACACTTAGAGATGGTGTTTATTATTTTACCACTATGCGAGGAAAGAAGATGGACAAACATCTTACATATATCATGAAGAACGGACAAGTGTAATGGAAATGAACTTAGTCTCAAAGAATGAAAAATTAGCCTTAGTTGAGATGTCGGGTATTTGACCTCAGCACCTTCTCACTTACTCGCCACATCCTACTATATCAAGCTTAAATCAACAAAAGACATAATGGGTTTTAATGGGGCTTAGAAAAGGTGGAATTTTTTTTTTTAACAATCAGGTCTTCAACACTTGTGCATTTGTAATATCATCACTTGGAGAAATTGTTGGAATTTTTTTTTTACTTGAAGCACTATTTCTTCCTTTGGAAAATTTCAATGAAACACAAGCCAAATAATGAATCTTCCTTTCTTTTTGTATTTTTGTATTTTTTGGAAGATTTAGCCTTTCTGGAATTTCTCCAAACTTTTTGATCTTCAATATTTGGAATTTTTCACTAGTTTGGAGGTTTCCTTGTTTTTCTCCTCATTCTTGTATAATCACAAAAACAATCATCCTCATGTTCCAAAAATGTAGGTAAAATGACCTAAACATTCTAAGGTGATTTACTCCCACAATGGAGTTGGGTACGGATAATGGGCTAATGAAAAAGGCTAAGTAACATGAAATGCTCACAATGGTTAACGTAATGGAAAATGTAACAATCAAGGTGGCTAAGGTAAAACTGGGTTAACTAGATGTCTTTGTTATAATATCTAAGCTTTGATATGATGATCACGTCTTGAAATAAGTTACAAGACATAAGTTTATATTAGACCCACTTGTTGTCATCTCAAGGCTAATTGAGAAATATGAATATGAGACTAAAAACAATCAAAATTGAGGGGGTGAGTTTTAAACTCAAGATGTATGTAATATCACTCCAAGAAAAAGGACGAGGCTCAAAAGCTCACTAGGTTAAGTTTCCACACTATTCATTAAGATCCCTAAAATATAGTTGCACAAATGTTTGCCATAAATACAATGAAATGTAATGTTTATGCTCATGCAAATGTAGTATGGAACTACTAATAGGTGAAATAATAAATGTCCTTAACTTGAAAGTGATAGAATCTAACCATTATACTCATCTTTGATGGAATACATTTTCTAACTTTGAAAATATAGTCATAGAAATATT
>JABWDY010033985.1:5823-17833 GCA_013358455.1 Thalictrum thalictroides | reverse complement strand
AATTAAACAAAGAAAGAAATGCATCAGAGAGATTCCCATTAGACTTAAGTCATCACTCTCAACAATGAGTCTGATGTCCCTGTCTATTTTATCATCATTTGCATTTCTATCTTCTTTCAAAATCAAATCAAAACCCTAGCTTCAATAAAAGCTAACAAAACTGCAAAATCTAGCTAATATACGATTACCTCAACTGAAGGGAAACAATAGAGATCTGAAAAAGAAGAGAGAGGCGACGGAAACTTGTTAGGGTTTAGGGTTTTTCAGTTGTTAGTATTAAGGGAGTAGAAGAAGGGGATTATATATAGAAGAGAGATGCAGGTCTTGTAGGGTTTTGGAATGTGTTAGTGTAAGCAATATATGGGCTTCAAAGAGAAAAAGGCCTACCCAGAATAATTAAAGAAGGCCCATTCATTTGAAATTTTGGGCCAGGGCCCGCTCATCCCTCCCATATGGCCATATTCTGCGTAAACGTTACGTGACATATATGACACGCAGAGTGTTTAGAAGATGGATTGAAGCATTTCATTCTCTACTCCACTCGAAAACAAAACCAGAGCAACAGAGAAAGAAGAAGAAGAATTCACCAGTTTACATCTCAAGGTTTCTCTCTCTCTTTTTCTTTCTCTCTTTGTATATATCTTCTCAATTCATTAAACTGATTAACCGATTGATTCTTCTTTCTTTATCAATCGATCGATGAACATGTATGCTGATGTTTTGAAGTAGATTATCGATTTAATTTGTTCAGATTTGATTTCTAGGGTTTAAAATCAAGTTAAATAAAGGTAATTTAGTTGTTGTTTCATTGTTTGGATTTAATTGCTTAGTTAAAATTTTAATTCGTTATTGTTCATTTTAGTAGATCTGATGCTAATTTTATATTTGTAGATCTTTCTGTTTGTTTATGATTCTGTTGTTGAGATTGATGAATGAATCAAGTGTGCTTTGAATCAAGTGTAGTGTGTAGATTTATAACATGATCAACCTTGGCACTTCACTTCTTCAACAGTTGAACTGAGCTGAGTGGAAGATTGATAGATTTTAACTAAAAACAATCTGATTAGCTTCATTTGATGACTACTTATATGTTTTATTTGGTTGTGGGGGAAGTTTATTTGATAAGTAGGAAGTAGGATCTTAAGTTGAAAACTCAGTAAGTGTGGTTGAGTGAGCTAAGGACGTCAGTAAAATAAACACAAATGAGGGAGTTACCTTTAAACATGATTGCAAGATTGTAGGATCCTTCCTATATAGATCCTAAGAGGGGGGAAGAGATGGTGAGGATGTTAGTAGGCAATTAAGAGATTAATATCAAGCAAATAGAGCAATTTGAATATTTTGTTGTACAAAAACAATTGAGAGTAATGTAGGTGTAACCAAATCCTTAAATGAAATGACAGAACTAAATATTCCCACAGAGAAGATACACACCTCAACATAATATAACAAATATACTGTTTTTCCTTCTTTTCTTCATCTGCTTGTAATATTTAGCGTACACTAAAGATTTAACTAAAAACTGCACTATGCAAAGAAAATATGTGGATATAAAAGATGAAAGAGTATGTTATGTTTTAGTTGGAAAGGTAAAATTGTAATATCATTGATGTCAATAAGCCATTAAGCTCTACTGACTAACTGTTGAAGTTGCTACTGTGTCTGTGGTATCACATGCAGAAATGTCAGGTACAAATGTTGAGGATGTCAAGGAGGAAGAACTTGCAAAGCATAACCTTGAAGTCCAGGTGGATGGAGAACTCCCTGTGGATGACCCACAACATTTAGAAATAAAAGAAGAAAATGCCATGCCATCACCTCAGGAAGAGGTACTCATCTTATCAAGCTTTGCCTCTTAATTCTCATTTGTTTCTTCTGTGTTTTTTTTGTCATTAGTTAAGTTGGTTGTGGAGCATATGATGAGAATATTAATTGTTAATTGTATTGTTAAGAAGCAGTAGTTCTAGCTGTTTGTAGTTTGATACTATATAAACCTTTTAAAGGTGTGATCCATCTTTTGCAGGAGGCAATAATCAAGAAAAAGTATGGAGGAATGCTACCAAGAAAGCCCCCACTGATATCTAAGGTAATGACCCTTTTTAACTTATTTCTAAGGGTTTACTGATGGTCTAAGGTAGTATTTGACGAATCTGATTCTGCTGATTGGGCAGGACCACGAGCGTGCATTTTTTGACTCTGCTGATTGGGCATTGGGAAAGGTACGTATTGATCATCTTCAATGCCCCGTCTTTTAATTCTTTGCTTCTAATGATTATAAAGCATGCAGTTGATAATTTTATCAAACGAGAAGCATAGTTTGTTGGGTCACCTTTGATCAAAAGGTTTATTTTTGGCTTTTTATTCATTTGATATGTAGCAAGGAGCTCCAGTCCAGAAGCCCAAGGGACCACTTGAAGCACTTCGGCCAAAATTGCAGGTATTTAAAATTTACATCTTTCACCCACATCACACCCTCCCCCCTAAATTTTCTCTTCCAAATGATGGTTATTAATGGTGGTGTAAGAAAGGAAAGGTTGCAGCAAATGCTTATGTAGTAACTCACACAATAGTTAGGCCATGGCATTATATATCTCTAAATCACATACATTAGTCGTGCCTTAATGAAGATGAGTTGGGTTGACAGGCTCATCTTTGTTATCAGCTTCACGCCTTCATAGGAAATACTTTTCACGTTGAGTTAGAGGTGCAACTACTGACTAAGTGTGCCTTTGACTTCCTAATCTGACACTACCCTCTGTAGATCACCAATATGTTTGACTACTGAAATGTGCAGTGGCACAAATATAAGATCGTAAAGAGATAACCAGATGAACTCAAAAACTGGATTTTTTCACACATTTCAACTGAATAAAGATACATGTATAAAGTGCAATTCTTCAATTGTTGTTTTATCTCATTACACATTCATGGATGGAAGTACAAAAAACTTGTTTGGGGATTTGATGACTGTGATCATTTTTGTTTATTACTAGCCCACACCACATAATCAAGCACGATCCAGGCGATCAGCATATGCTCCTGCAGACAATGAAGATGGTAAAAAAAATACTTTCTAACTATGGTTTCTTTCTTGTTTTGCATATGGAAGATAATCTAATAAGATTTGTATTCTAACATAGATGGTGGAAATAACAACAATGACAATTCAGAGGGTTAGAGTTGTCACAAGGAACGTTTGGTGAGGTTTTCACATCTTGCTACATCATCATGGCCACTTATTATGTGCCTTTACTCCATCAATTTCAATAAATAATGATTCTGTAATTGTTATTGTAACAATGAATTGATGGGGATGCCCCTTACAGCTGAGGTGTCGACTGTGCATTGCTCAACCAGTTTCGTAAAACATGCAATAGTTGGTAGTTAGAACTGAAACAGACTTTAGACTATTGCTCATTCTGTGTGGAAGCAATTGATGTACACACTGATGCTTAGTTTAGCTTCAGACAATAAATAATATAGAACTACAGTAAATCTTTAAGTTGTTAATGGAGAGAGAGGCTAAATAGTTGAAATCCTTCTATAAATATTGCAAGTAACTATATGGATGTTGAACATGGTATTCTCACTACTTATATTTTGTGCTGGTGGTGCTCTTGCTCCATACAAATCGAGTTTTCACACTTCTATTTTATGAAATTGGTGTATTGTACTCGGCGAAAAGAAGTGGTGTACTGTTAGATTAACTGTGGCTGGAATAGTAATTGAATATCTTCATAATGCCAAAATAAAATGCGATACAATCATACAACTTTCTTGTATGTCTAATTTTTGCATGTGATTTACCAAGAAGTTATAACTACTACTGATTCCATTTGTTAAAGTTAAGAGCATCTCTAATGGGTGTGCATAATATGTTCTCCACGTAGGAGACATTGGCTTTCGAAACCCATTTTGGAATGATTTTATTTACTTTCATTTTGTAATTCTGAACAATTCAAGTTTTAGTTAATTTCTTAAATTTAAATTTACCCCTTGCACGTAACTAAATTTCTTTTAATGATTTAATGGTCAAATGTAATGTAACGTAAGATCACCTAATACACACCACTGTATGAATTAAAAATAGGATGGAAGCCTTCCAATTTGGAAGGATTCTATAATGGAATTTGTTTTACACGCCCTATAGGGAACCTGTTTTACCCCTTCCTTCCAAATTATAGAAATGGAAGGGGTTTTACATGCCCATTAGAGATGGGTTAAAAGGGAGACATAGAGGCATACATTGTTCCACATGCTCCCCGTTGTCAATGCAAATGCTATCCACGCTGTGCATGACTGCATTCATGTAACAATAACTCACAAAATGACACCTGACATTTTGGTCTACACAATCCCCTCCTAGCGAATCCCAATTTGCAAATTGTATGGAAGTGTAGCATACTATGTTTAAGGTTTAATAGGTGTTCCTCAACTTTTTAAAGTGTTTTTAGTGACAATAAATATCATATTGCCAAGGCCATTTAAATGAAATTTTAAGAAAATATATTTCACATCCATCACTTAGATTATCAATTTTTATCTAGATACATAAACTTGTCAACTGCATTTATACCATCAACAACTTCCTCACATATAATATCAGCTTTTCATCTAATTCCATTTTAGTAAACACAGTAAAGTAACCAGCGAAAATGTTTACTCCTAATTCCTAAAGAACTAATCTTTGAATTCACAACACTCACAACAGTACAACTTTCTTACTAATCTATATTAGTGCAGTACAACTTCCACACACAGCTTCTTACATTCCAGAATTCATCATACATTTTAAATGCTAAAAAAGCCCTCCACCTAGCGCCTTTTTCTTGCCTTTTCTGTTTTCGTGTTCTTCCTGGTAAAATCACAGATTAATTCCACCTTGCATTCAATACAAACATTTAGTGGGACCTCAGATAATTTCCTTGGTCAGACCATCAGACCAATTCTCAGATCTAGGTGATCCATCAGACAGAACAAATCTTCATCCAATAGACCAATATCATAACAAAAGCAAAAACATCAAAGCTTTCAACCAAATACATCAAACTCAGTACTATCTGAAGTGAAATGCCTTTACTTATGCTGACCAAAAATTCATCAGAAAGTACACTGGAGTAGAAATTAAACAGGAAGATTACTTGGCTTGATAAAAGACCGGGGTCACATCACCAGACACAAGCAGAGCACGAGTAGGTATGGAGTATGGTCAAACATGCACACAAAAAAAAATCCCATTCCTTAAAACTTAAAAATTAACACTTACTCTATGATATGCATGGCATACAAAAACAAAACACAGAACACATGACTGCAACTCAAAGGAAATAATAATTTTAACATAAATTTTACTAATGTAAATATTACCTACAATTAGTAAACACAAATTATTTGTGGTGCTACTATAAAGATTCACCGATAGATTCATACATATTGCCCTTGTTGTACACTGATTGCCACCAATCAAAAGATTTTATAATGGCCAGATCAAACAGCATTTGCAGTGAAAAACTATTTGTTCTAACCATAGTAGTCAGCTAGATTTTCTTAATTGGAATATCAAATACATATGTGAAACAGCTACATATATGTGTGCTAAACACAACTCAGTATCAGAGACAAGAAAAATATGAACACAAAATGATTGAAATGCAGAATAAAAATCAAAGCAAACAGATGATGTGTTAGGCTAGTATGTATGGCAAAAATCAGAACAAGTAAAACACAAAAAGAGAAGGATAAAGAAGGCAAACAAACAACATCCCAGCTATACTCCACTGAAATCTGTTCCCAGTAATGCCCAGCCCTATGGAACAATTTTACCTGGCTGATTGCATGTAGACAAAGCCGAAGGTTCTTACATCCTGCAGATGTTGTTGCATACAAAAATTTATTCACATGTAATGCAGGCACCAAATCACATGGACCAGATATCACATATAACAAGAACAAGAACAAGAACACTAACTTACCCTGTAGACTGTTGATTGTGCCTATGCTACCTTGATAGATCCCCATTAAACTTTCACTAGCAATCTGAATTCCTCAACATTTGCTAGAATTGTTCCCAACCTACCATCCAAGTGATTTGCTGTTCCACAAGTTGACATGATTGGTCATTCAGGCCATGACGCCTAAAAGAACCTGAACATCCAACACAATGGCAACATACTTGCCTTTTAAGTGGAAGATGGCTTATAGACAATAAAATAAACACAAATTCATGTTAAACCAGAACAAAAATTTAGTCAAACTTGCTGAGCAATTTCCTTTCTGGGGTGTCCTTTAAGGAGTCCAGGTTTTCACTTTCTCTTGGTGTTTGTATAGAATTCCAGAATACACAACACAACACTATTAGATATGCATGTTATATTTGTTGAGCATCATCTTTTGTGAGGTTTCCAAGAAGATGGAAGGACTGAAGGAGATAGAGATATTTGTTTTTCCTCATTGTTTATAAAGTATAGCAGAGTAAAATTTGTTCTGTCAAGAATATCAGACCAAACAGCATTCTATGAAAGATAAGCACGGGACTAAATGCATATAGGAAAATATCAATAAGGCCATAAATGGATGTAAGAAAACACTAATACATTAACATCCTTAGGCAATCATGATACAAAAAATAAAAGACAAATGTCTGCAGAACTATGTTGTACGAACAGTTTCATGGCCTTACTACCTAAACCTAGGCATTCCCATTAACAGTACCATAATAATTTAAGACACAGCTGAGATCTGGTTCATTTCCTAAAAAGCCTAAAAACCACTGCCCAGAAGAAACAATCATGGCCACAAATAACCATAGTTTTACAATAAGGTAATGATAATCACTCCGACTCATGAGGCTTGATCAGTTGGTAACAAGGCTGCAAAAGGATCGAAATAATTTAACTTCGCCATATAATGTTTGTCCTCCTAACAAAGCTGCAAGGATAGGCCAATGTTTGTGAAAGCATTTCATCTGGTCCACAGGACAAGGCTGGAGGCTTCATCAAATAGACAGTAGGCTGGCTTCGTGTAGGCTGGTCTCAGCTGTTTTTATAGGAATGGGAGGCAACAAAGGTAAAACAGATGCATTAGATATCTCGACATCGTAGGGGAGGACAGGTTAAGATAGTTGTGAGATTATATATTATATATAGCATGAATCAAAAGGCTATATAATCTAGATGGGAAAATAATAATCTACCTGTGGGCCCTAATCATCGAGGGACCTAATAACCGTGATGTTTGCCATGGGAAATAGGGTTGGAACCAGATAACCTGGTAACAGAAGCTGAATATCAGGCTCAGGGGAAGTATAACATACAGATGGAAGAACAATATATCAAACAATCATCATGACTTGGGGAAGTAAGCAACAAAAGTAAAACAGATACGGATTCAAATCTTACCCTGCACTACCAGAACGACCTGAAGAATAGCTTCCATAAGCTCCATAGCCACCACCACTCTGCAAAGAAGAAAAAACAACATAACTGATTTATATGACCTAGAAATCAACTCATCAATATGAGCATATCGTATGGGGAACAATGACATAACCGCTTCATGAGCACATAATAACAACACTACCTGTGAGCCACCATAGCTTCCATAAGGGTCACTCAAAGGCATATCTCTTGAACTACCATAATCTCTTGAACTGCCATAATCACTAGAATAAGAAGAATATCCACCTCGCCCATGTGGTTTACTATCTTTGCTTCCATATTTTGATCCATCTGAAATATCCAATGACATGGGATAGTAGGGAACAGCCGGTGGATATGCAGATAATGCACCCTCCCTCTCAAAAAAATTAGCCTTCAGCCGCGTGGTTACTTGCACAAGAGCATTGCGTGCAACTTCAATGTCACCACTGATCTGTACAACATAAAAACAAAACTATGAAGCATTGTTTTTTGCACATTAAAGAGTCCCTTCAGCCAAAGGAAAAACATTTGCAGCATATTTGGTAGAAAAAAAAAACGGAAAATGAAAAATAAGCTAACAATTTACCTGAACCATCTCATCATCATCAGAAGCAATCTTTGGAAGATTTTCTTTAGAGAGTATGCGTATATTTGCTCTTGTGAGTTTCCTCATTTCAGATATAATTGCCCCACCTTTCCCAATGAGGCAGCCTATCCGTGATGTGGGAACAAGTAATCGGGTAGTGCAAAAAGAATCACTGGATTCCTTCTCATTTTTTTCACTACATCTGGGCTGCAGACGCACAGCTGCATCGATAGTCGGTGAGATGGGGTCCTCAAAGTACTGGCAGTAAAACATATATTAAATTCAACAGCACAAATATATGCATCCAGTGTCCATACACATATCTAACGAAATACTAATACTTACCTCTTTTGCTGATATTGTTATTAAGCACTCCTCTCCTTCTGTAGTTGAACTATCAACTTTGATATATGCCCCAGATTCCTGTCTTATTTGTTTGATAATAGCACCACCCTTGCCAATAACTCCTCCAATGTTTCCAGTCGGGCAGATCAATCGAAGAGAGAATTCCTTTGTAGATGAGTCATCTCTTGAACCGGGATAATAAGAAGCATCACTTTTATATCCTCCATAAGGACCCATCAATGGGGCTAAACCCATAATAGGAGCACCTGTATTAGGGCCCATGAAAGGACCGCTTGACTGATACATGTTGGACATTGCGGCAGTGAGCAAATGCTGGGAGCGAGATGGATTGTCATGAAGTTTAGAAGATATTAAATATAGGGCCTTTTTTGCAATAGGGGCTTCCCCTGTTATCTGATACAATAAATTATGGTCAGATACAGTAAAATTGCAACATTAAAGCGATTGAAAATACGACTTAATCATAAAAAAATCATGCACGATCACAAAAGATACAAGACATGATCATTCGACATTTAGTAGAAACAACAACCGCTAGAAGCAAAACAGATAATTGTCCAACTACAGTTCTGAACATATATCCCGCCATCATGCTCAGTTAGTTTAACATGAACTGCTGTAACATTGGGAATTTGTGAAAAAAAAAAAATACTCTTGGGAGTGAAGAATAAATTAAATCATAGTTTCTTTTTACCTAATCTATATGTCAAAAAAAACATGCAGGTAATATATAAAAAAAGTGTGATCTATTACATCAAAATTCAAAACAAATGAAAGTTATAAAGGATTGCAGTACCTGGAGAAGCTCATCACTACTCAATGCACAAGCAGGTAGGTGTTCATTCTTCAGAATGCGAATCTGAGCCCCAGTGTCACTGCGTATACCTTGAATTATCTGTCCACCCTTCCCAATAATACATCCAATCTGATCTGATGCCACGAGGAGCCGAATTGTAGCTTGTTGAGGTTCTTCAGTATCTTCCTCGGGAGGTGGTTCATCGGCAACAAGCCTATCATGAACCCTAAAAAGAGCATCTTGTGCTGGACAGATCAAATCTCCCGTTTCTTCGTGTGTGTTGGTTTCCCGACTTGTACTGAAAATAGTAACAACACGTTCATCACAACCCGGCATAGTCTCACCAATCCTGATCTTGGCTTGACTTTCTGCCCTCAATTGTTTTACAATATCACCTCCCCTTCCAATAATACTTCCTATCTTCCTTCCTTGACACAAATAACGATACACTGTATCATCTGGTCCAGGAGCATATGGTTCTCTATCTTCCCCGGGGTTTCTTCTCTTACTTCCTCCATTGTCGGGATAATCAGAATGAGAGTGAGACCTCTTTCCATGACTGCTTCTTTGGCCAGCCATTTTAACAGCTGTTTCCTGCAAAGGAACAACGGATTAAAACTAAAATGACAGACAATGAAAAGCATACAGTAATTCACTTGTCTGATACAAAACCACCATATACTAACAAACACTCTTAACTAATTAACAACTTGTTAGTAATGAGTACAAACAATCATCTCAATTTGGGAGTTCCTAAAATTTTCATCTAAATAATTCATATTTCCCATGTGCGAAAAAAGTATAGTTAAATGTTACCACCCGATTTCGTCAAAGCTAATTTCTTTATATGTATATATATATACTACACCTGTGTTCTCTTTCTACAATCGCTACTTACTATGTAAAAATTAAGTTAAAAAAAAACCTAAATTTTCATGTGAATCACAAACAACTACATCAAACTAAAAACCTAATTCACATTCAAACACACATCAATGATTTCTTATCCACATAGCATAAATCCTAACCAAATTACATGAAACTAGTACCAATTTGTAGTACGGGAAAAAAGAAAATTAGATCGAGATCAGATGTGACGTACCTTTAATTAGTCAGACAGCAAAGATTCGCGGAAGGCGATCTAATCTATCGAACGAACAAGCGTGAATCAAAGTAGATAAAACTAACAGACTTTAAAGAGGGAAAATAAACCGCCTCAACAGAAATAAAAGAGGGAAGAAGATGAAGATTATATCTTTCGCAAAGACTCTCTGTGTTTTAAAGCTTCTTAGGGTTTTCTATCGAAGTTGAAATTACGATATTAGCCTTATATGATGTTTATTTTGACTTTTCGATTTTTTCTGAAATTTCGTGGTTTTTTCTAATTTTAAGATACAGTCGGTGACGTCAAACACGATTTGGATACTCTGGGATACAGTCAAACTCGAAGTACCCTTTTCCCAAAATGGTAAAAATTGCAATTCTTAGAAAAAAAAAAAACAAAACAAAACCACCTACGGTAAGGACAAGCCTCTTGCGCACGTTGCAACCGCATGAGTTCACCGGGGTGTGACTCTGAGATGTTTAGATTTTTCAAAATTCCATAGTCCATTTACATGTCGGAGGGAAATACTATCCCCAGTCCGTAGTCATTTAATGGATGATGTAAAACTTTTTTGAGAATCCTTTCGGGCATAATGGTTCACCAAATTTGACGGCCTACCTTAGCATATTTTTTGCAATGAAATGACATTTAACCCATTTTTTAGTTGAGACAGACAATAAAATTTCATGTAACTCATATTTTTATTGTGACGAGCAATGAAGTGTCACTTTAAAGGGAAGTTAAGTAAGAAATTAGTTTTTGACAAAAAAAGAAGTAAATAAACAGTTGAGGCAGGCATTCAAGTACCTCTTAAGTGAAGTAGGTCTCAAAGTGTTATTTGCAGCGTCACTTCATTACCCGCTTTAAGTGAAGCGGGCTTCTCTTGGCCACCTCAATCTGGTATCATGGTTGATGTTTCCCATCGAAATTCCACATAATTCGATGAATTTTTTTATGATTTTTTTTATAAAATATCAAATTTGATGAACTTTTGATGATCCATTAGATAGATGGGGATTTTTTTACTTTCTCATCAAATTTGAGTTCTCTTTATCATCTATGAAAGGTGTTCGAGTTTCGCAATTATATATCCTCTCACAACCAATTAATGAAGCGTCGCAGACTCCAGTAGTGAAAGTAGTTGTAAATTTGGTATTTGTTACTCTAAATGTAGTGATGGTATTCCAAAAACTAGTTTGATGGATAATGTTGCTATGCTAAGTTCTGGTAGTGACCATATTAGTCTTGACGATCTCAGCTTACCTCAAACCTTAATTTTTGAAGAACAAACACGAATGGTATGTATTAGAAGTGTGGCGCTAGCTAGACTAAAAGATTATCAATTTTATTTTTTGAAGAACAAACACGAATGGTATGTATTAGAAGGGAGGAAACATGGATGCTAAAATATTTGGTGTTAATACAACTGTTGGACCGTATATTACTCAGGAGACCCCACAGACCAAGAGGAGGAGGAGGACGATGCGTTGATCCTGCCATGCTTAACCAAGTCATCTGATCCCTTTGACAATTAAATTTGGGTGATATTAGTCACACCCACCAAATTAGTCACATAACCTATTTATTTTGTTTTATTAGTATAACCCAAATTATTTTATTTAGATAACCCAAATATTGTGGAATGGGTTATGCCTATTAAAAATTTTTAAATTAGGAAATATATTTATAAGTGGGTCCCACTAATGAATTGTACAAGTTTGGGATTCTAATTTATTAAC
>JABWDY010033978.1:0-13903 GCA_013358455.1 Thalictrum thalictroides | reverse complement strand
TATAAAATTAAACCCAGGTGTGTATACAAGTCAAACTGTATCCTTACAAACAGCAATATAGAATAATTAACTTGCCCTATTTTTCAGTAACCTTGATGTGTAAACCATTTGGAAATATTATTCCAGGAGCCATAACTACTTCCCCTCCTTTGATTTTGGTCCACCTGAAAATGTTCATAAGGTTCTATTTCAAATTGAAGGTTAAATAAAATGTGCATGATTGGTAAATTTATATATCAATTGCTGTACCTGTACTTTGTCACCAAGAATTGGAGAACAACTGCTACTTGCAACTTGGCGAATTCTGCTCCAGCACATAATCTCATTCCTCCACCAAAAGCCATGAAGTTCTTTGATGCTGTATTTGATCCCTGGCCCTGCAAGTAAGAACAGAGGATTGATTAACTAGTTCCAACAGTAGTTGGCTAACATCAAAGGACAGTATAACCCACGTCCACGTACCTTCCACCTCCATGGATTGAAGTCAAGGGTGTTATTATACTTTTCAGGATTCAGGTGAAGGGCAGGAGGGCACACCATGACCATCCAACCATCTGGAATTGTATACCCTGTTAATGCAGACATCCCAGTCTGCAGTTCATTTAAGATCATGAAGTGGAAAAAACAATAATGGAAGTGATGAAATAGTGTGATGATGATGATATGATCCTACCTTCTATCTGGACATCTCTTGTGGCTCTTCTGAGAAGCAACGGATTAATATTGGCTAGCCTGAGTGTTTCATCAATAACCTATATATAATAATAACATAGAATATAATGAAAACCAATATGAGCATGTATATAACTGGAATCTGTCAAGATTTTGGTACATAAACTTACATGAGATGTGAATCTCATAGATTTATACTCATTCCATGTGAGGGAAGAATCTATGTTTTTGCACTTTCAAAGAATCTCCTCATGCTCATTCTGATATAAATGACAACCAATTATAATCACACATTAGTCGAATATCGAATATATTGTATAATAGTAGTGACAAAGGTGTGTAAACTGACCATTAAATCCTTGAGTACAGAAGGGTGTTCTGAAATGAAGTTTATTGCTAAGGTTATAGTCAAAGCAACTGTCTCAAAGCTGGCAAATTTTTTAACCTCTTCAATGACAACATCAAGGAAATCTTCATATCTTTTAGCTGATACAAGCCTTTCCTTTATAAGATCCTTGAGTATGGATATAGCCCTCCTTTGATCCTAATTAAACATCACCATGTTATAAGTCAATATAGTATAGGAAATGTTCATGCATGACTAAGAAAGTAAAAAGTTAATGTCTATTGTATTACTACCTTGAGACATTTGTGATAAAGAGTCCCAGGGATGTTGAAGGGAAAGGTGAAGAGGCCACCTTTAAAAAAAATTTGCGTATTTATCTTTCAAGTTCTCTGAACGTTTGGATGGATCGTGACTGAAGAATTTCATCAAACTCAAATCAAATGACATCTGTTGACAGACATCGCCATAGTCAAATAATTTAGAGAAAAAACATTCATATATAAGAGTATATAATTACAAAGAGACTATACAGTTCAATGTACTGTTGTAGTGGCTTCTTTCACTTCGATGGATTCTTGTTTAGACCAAATTTATAAATTACTACGTGCCATATCTTCCATCTCCAAGAGAAGTTTTTCTTTTTGTTTGAGAGGACTAAAGTGATCCATAATCATATTCCTGAGGTACTTATGATTTATGAACAACACCAGTTGACATGCTTAACTTCTGTCGCCCGAGAAGTTTCATGAAAGTATCTGAATACCAGAACTCAAATGAATTCTTCCCTTCTTCTTGAAAGATAAAATGGCTAATATCAGGATCTGTCGTTACTATTACCGGGCAACCCACCAAACTAGTCTTAAAAAGTGACCCATATCTAGAAATTAAAATTGATGACTGTCAGTAAAATTAATGAGTGCATATAATCTATACTTCATCGCGAAAAATCATTGCGTTAGCTAGCTAGATGTTCAGCATGTATTACCTTTTCATCCTATCTTTGACAAATGGATGAATATCGAAAGATGAAACAGGTTTGAAAAACTGAAGGGTTTCTCCAAGTAATGGAAAACCCATTGATCCAGGAGGAAGTTTTCCATTGCAACTGGGATTCCTCCATCTATAGACCCAATTCGTCATCCATATAATAACCAAAGCCACAACCGCCATTACTGCAGAAAACCACATTTTTCTGTTAAATTTTGTGAAGAAGAAAAGATGGAGATTGTGTTGTGTGCCTTTCATGAAGAAAAATGGTCTACTATTTATATAGGACAATCCTGTAAGTATTATGTCGTCCTGCTTCCCCTATGATGTAAGATTTTAATCCATAAAAATTTATTTTTCCAACTTAATCATAAGATGGAATACATACTATTCATTCAACTATATTATTAATTATTTCCTCACCAACATTCAATTAAATAAGAAAATGAAAGAAATCTAGCAAAAATGAATTAATCTCTGTGGAAGAGTTGCTTCAAGAACATCAACCCAGTTTAGAAAGCTTGGAAAACATGATTGTCACTAACTCGGTTGCCTGAACCATGCACCAAATGGTTTCGTCCAACTGTTACACCCTAGACAATATATTGTAACCATACTTGTTTCAGGGTTACTGTTTTGCCAAGTATACACATATGAACAACATAGCTTAGTTCAACCGTAAATATAATTTATGTACTGCCACCATTTGGCCTCCGCGGTTTGCAGTTTGCTTTGACCGTTAATTTTTATTTTTACTTAATCTACGAGTAATCACTCTCAGGGTTGAGGTAAACCAATCTGTTTGCAATACTATGGTTTGATCTCACACAGTTTAAATATGAACTTGCATGGTTGGTCGTAACAGTTCCTGATGCTCAGCTATGGCTGCCAAAAACTGTATCTCTAAAGCTGGGTTCATTGTATGTGTGGCGCGTGTGTGTGTCTCATTTTTGATGTCTACCATTGTGATTTAGAGCCTCTTGACCTTTTTTCTAACAAGTAAACAATTTAGGATTACCTTATAAGCACCAGATAGACTGTCAGATCCCACCGTCTGATCGGCTTCATACTGTAAGCCTGTTACAACTTACAGTATTTGATACATTTGGACCAATTGTGTCAGTCATATTTCCATGGTCATTTTGTGTTGGAACACTGTTACACACAAAAACCTTGTAATTAGTATTTAATTAATTGAAATGATATGAACTTAATTTATTATAAATGCAAATGAACTCACTAACTCGTAACCTAAATACTAGCTTCCAATATAATTGATGTAACCAACCAACCAACCAGGAAACCAACATGATAATTCCAACTAACCAACTTAATTTTTCAGTGGACATAGCTACACATAAAGAGCAGAGAATGGAAAAAGATCAACATTGACTAAAAAATCCATAAAGTTTCAAGGTTGTAAAGCCAATTACTTGACCAGAACTTTTCCGTCGGCTAAGGCAATCGTGATCAGAGAAATGTCCCATTCTTTGTCCATGCTTGAGCTTAATATAAAACAGGTTGTCAGAAAATTTTAGTCCGCTTGATAACTACAATATACTAAGGAAAAAATAAACATATAATCCAATAACATAACCAATGTAATTGATGACTAGTGTACCAAGTATACATGAAAGTTGTTCCCGTTCATATCTATGTTCCTTGTAGACACAACAAGAATAATAGAGCCACATCAGAATCTATGTTATATATTAAAATGCAAGGACGGCTATGAATATAGCAGAGAAATCAGAATAAGTATCAAGGCTTTTCTTCCACATTGATAGTGCTATTTGGATACTGAAACCTGCAGTAGTGGTAATCATGGAACTAAGCAGCTTATTGATCTCGGTCATCTTCATGCTCGGACTTTCTGCTGTATTACTACTGCACTCATGGTTTGGTTCCAAAACATTGGGAAGAATCCCAGGTAGTATGGGTTTGCCTATTGTCGGAGAAAGCTTCTCATTCCTATCTGACTTCTCAAGTCCATCTGGTATTTACAGCTTCATGCGCAAGAGGCAGGAGAGGTTTGTTGCTAGATCATATCTACCTTTATGCCTAGCCTGGCTGTCTTATTATCATGTTTTTAACAGTTGCTTACATTGTCAGATACGGGAAGGTGTTCAAAAGTAGTGTTCTAGGGAGATTTACCGTCTTCATGACCGGGAGAGAAGCAGCCAAGAAATTATTGGCAGGAACAGATGGAATGGTGAGCTTGAACTTGTTCTATACAGGGAAACAAGTTTTGGGTCCAACAAGCTTATTACAGACCACTGGAGAGGCACACAAACGGCTTCGGAGACTAATAGCTGAGCCTTTATCCATTGATGCACTGAAAAAATACTTTCAGTTTATAAATACTGTGGCTGTGGAAACACTAGATCAATGGCCAGGAAGAACTGTATATGTCCTCGAAGAAGCTTCTACAGTTAAGTAGTAGTCACTATATAGACCAGAAGTGCTTATATTACTATCGAGAAAAATAGATGTGCTAAACTTTCCAATGTTTGCAGTTCACACTCAAAGTAATTGGGAATATGATAATGAGCTTAGAACCATCAGGCGAGGAGCAAGAAAAATTCCGTGCTAACTTCAAAGTCATATCTTCCTGTTTCGCTTCCTTACCTTTCAAGATCCCAGGGTCTGCATTTTATCGCGGTATCCAGGTAATATTTCACAATTCTTTAAAAAAAAAAACATAATGCTGGAATTTTACAACATACATGTGAAAAATGCCTTTGACTATAACAAAGCTTTTTAAATGATCAGGCTAGAGACAGAATGTATGCTATGTTGGACTCCGTAATATCTCAAAGAAGAACTGGAAATAACTTTCAGATGGATTTCTTGCAATCCCTACTAATGAAACATAGTAAAGAACAGGCAGGGCACGATGATGAAGATAAATTAACAGACAAACAGCTGAAGGACAACATTTTAACTCTACTTGTCGCGGGTCATGACACTACTACTGCAGCTCTCACATGGCTAATCAAATTCCTGGCAGAAAATCATACTATCTTAGAAAATCTCAGAGTAATAAAAACCAATAAGTTGTGAACACTTTCGAGGTTTGCTTCATATAACATATGCTCAGAATCTGTTGGTTGATTTGCAGGAAGAACACGAGGCAATCCAAGAAAGTAGAGGGGGTGGATCATCACTTACCTGGTCAGAAGTCAACCAAATGCCTTATACCAACAAAGTGAGTAAAATATCGACTATTATTAGCCCACATATATTTCTGGTAGGATTACTCTGATTGTATTCGGTCACTGACAATTCAGGTCCTAAATGAAACCCTGCGGAGAGCAACCATCATACCTTGGTACTCAAGGAAAGCAGCCCAGGATTTTGAAATTGATGGTGAAAATTCGTTACTTAGAAGTTAGTATTTTGTCTTAGAACGAACTTGCCGAGCTAACTTGATATGAACTTATTATCAGGGTACCAGATTAAAAAGGGCTGGTCAGTCAACTTGGATGTGGTTTCTATTCATCACAACCCAGAGACTTTCCCAGACCCTGAGAAGTTCGATCCTTCAAGATTCGATGTAAGTTACTGCAAAGCACTCTTTCACCCTTTATATGTGATGGGAATAACATACCTTGAATACAGGAACCTTTGAAAAACTTCAGCTTCCTTGGGTTTGGTAGCGGACAGCGAATGTGCCCCGGAAACAACCTTGCTAAGCTGGAAATTTTAGTCTTCATTCACCATCTAGTCTGCAAATACAAGTAAGAGAACAAAAAATACCTGTATGAGTACTCAAAGTCGCTAAAAGGAGATCATTAGTGCATATAATGTGATGAGGTTGCTTACATGCAGAAATTCTTCAATTGGTCTATGACCAGTGCCCAGAGATCCAAGAACATATGTTGCCATGAAATTAAAAAGCCCCTTGCATATCTCTAGATCAAGAACATAGCAAGGACTAATCATATTTTGTAACCTTAATTGCAGGTGGAGACCTCTTGAAACGGATGATTCTGTTCAGCCAACACTCATCCGCATGCCCAAGAACAAGTACCCCATCATAGTTGAACAATTGTAACAATCTGGAACAGGGCTGCCAGATGCCACCCTGCCTGATTGCCTGCTATAAATAAGGACAAGGATGAATGAAGTTTTCCTTTTTTTCTGATTTCTATTTACATCAATAGAAATAGTCTACTACAGAGTACAGACTACCGAATTTAGGCCAGACTCTCCTGGATCTCGCATAGTTGAAAATTCCCTTTCATTTCTCTATCAACAACATAGTTGCAAAGAACAACTCAGCAAGATTTCATAGCTCAAACTTGTAACCCTAGGTGTGGACAAATAGTCCGCACATCATAGTTTAACAATTGTAAGAATATGGAATAAGGCTACTATAAGGACAACGATAAAACTTAAAAGAGATCTTTTAGAAGAAAGATTCAACCAAAAATTGTCTATTTATAATACTAAAAATTGTCTATTACAGATAACCAATAACACAAGCTTATCGAAAGAAAATTACCAATAACACAACAACAAATGCCCAGAAACTCACAAGTGTTAGAAACATAAATCACTTGTGGAGAGCACAAACACAAAACTCTGTTCCAACATCTGCTGCAATACAAGGCTTTTGAGTTTTCCCATCTTGAAACCATGTGGAGCGCTTCTCAACCAATTCCTCCAAGAAATCATCTAGTTTTTCAATGGTGATATTTGGCATGACCACGACATGTGCAATGTTCCCTTGGCAAGCTAGTTGCCACCTGCGGACAAACTCCTCATCTTGCGGCCTTTCAAAAACAACTGTGCTGCTGAGCTCATTGAGCATGGCCCCTATTCCTTCAGCTTGAAGGCGATCCTTCAAGTAGTGGGCGTTCCTAAGGCACTTCTGGACTTCTTTCTGGAACCCCTTGTAACCTTTCCGGTTCAAAGTGTACCAGAGAAATATCGGTGCATGGCCATTCCGACTTCCCATGATGGTGGCATCCCGCGAAGCAAGGTACTCAACATTCCTTGAAAGGGCATTGATGTGCTCTAGTCTTGTTATTTGAACACCACAAGGCATTGGGCAACCAACAAACTTGTGACCAGAAACACTCACACTTCCAATTGGCTTTTTGAATGATACTTTCGGTGCCTGTTAATATTACATGTATCAATCAGATATACAGATACACGATCAGGTAACATTTAAAATGGAGGAAAATAAACGTAAGAGAAAAAAAGACGGCAGCAGAAGGGGGTGTAGCTATTTTGACTATTTGAGCAATGAATTATAACCAACGTACTGACTCTTCGAAATCCCAACACTATGTAATCAGGAGGCTGACAATGTACTGCCTTGTTATGTCACTCCTCCTGGGTACATTCGCAGTAACCTCTTTTATTTGTTCATGAAATTAGATGTTCCTCCTGATCATGATAAAAAACAAAAGAGAGAAAGAGAAGTAAAGACTTACACGTTTGACAAACGGCATCATGAGCCCAAACAATGCTCCATCACAATGAATGTAGAATCGATCATGGAAGCCTGTTTCTTCAAGGGTTTTTATCACGAGATCAAGGTCATCAACAGCTCCTTTGACCGTTGTTCCTGCAAAAAAAAAAGTTTGACTGTTTGAGCAATGAATTTTGATTTATAACCAAGTAATAGAAGAATACACAGTAAGATTAAAGAACATTTTTGACGCACCGATGTTGACATTGATGATAGCTGGTTTGTCCTTGTTAAGTTGTAGCTTGGATTTAAAATCTATGCAATCAATTTCACCAGAAACCAGAGTGTCAACTTTTACACATTCCATTCTATACATACGTGCAGCTTTAAAGACAGAGTAGTGTGACTCTCGTGAGGCATACAGAATCCCGTCAGGATAAACTTCCCTCCTGCATGTTGTGATACAGTTGTACCAACCATAAGAACATTAAAATGACGAAACAAGGTCAACAAGCAAAAACAAAAAAAAACTCAAGGCGGTATCCTTTTTCAATCAATGAGAAAAAAGAAACGAAGGCTACTAACCCGACAAGAATACCATGAAGGTTGCCTTCTGTGCCACAATTTGTAATGTACCCCCAATATTCGTCCTTCTCTAATTCCCAAAGTCGTGCAAACCAATCCAAAACACCAACTTCGAATTGTCTTGAATGGACACCGTAGTTGCTCTCAATAAATGGATCACCCAAATTATTAATAGAGAAATGTTGCAGCTGCCCAAGAGCACCATAATCAAAGTCCAGATTATAAGGGTACCCTGTGAAAAATCAGATACTGTCAGAAAAGTTGACAATGTTATAAAGATGAGCTTTAAGATTTTAACTATTCCAATGTTTACCATAATTTTCAAAAATATAATTTTTTTATGTACATGTAAAACCCTCGATTATTTTCAGTTTATACAACGAACTGTTTTTCATTCTAAACTTAGTATTCAAATTTAATTCAAGCTAACAATGAAACTTAAGAATAGACAATGAGTCTAAATCAAACTTTATACACGATCATTGTTGCAGTTGCAAACTTGCAGTTTGAATTTTGGGTATTAGCTTCTAATAATATTTATTAGCAGATGAAGCTATGTTATTAGTTTATACCTTTTAAAATGTAAGTGTCACCTCAAGATAGAGAAAAAAAAAAAAGATTGATAAAAGTCAAAATTTTCACTTTTCACCCTACCTATAATTAAGAAACAAAGATAAATATCCAACATAAAGGGCACAAACTAGAATTTGGTAAAGCTCAAAACAAACACGAAATCATATTATTGAAAAACATATACATTAGAGATCTTACTTTTACTTTTTGACTCCAAATATAAATTTTAATTTTACTTATATATGTTATGGAATAAAAAGGGTATATTCTAGAGAATAAAATCCCTAATATAAATAAATAGATCAACTAAAAGAAATCCAAACAATAGCAAAATATATAAAACAAAAAAAAAACTATTGCTTCATACCTAGGTGATGTTTGGTCCTTTCAAGTAGAGATTTTCTATATCTAGCCAAAACACTAGCCATATGAGCTTCTCTATCACCAGTAACTTCATCATCAACATCAGGTTCAGTAACAGCTAAACAAGATGTATGTATATTCCTTCCAAGAACCATTCCTTTGTTTCCATTGCCACCATTCTCATTTCCACCATTTTCATTAACAATAAGAACAGATTCTGGATCAATTTCTTCAGGTAATTGTTCATGTTTCCCATTCAATTCACTTGGAATAACTTCAATCTCAACACTTCCAACCATAATTACAACTTTTAAATCACTAGATCTAACACTTTTCACTTCAATTTAATGTATGTGAGATCGAGTTTGGAGAAATTGAGAAAAAAAATGTTGGAAAATATGAATTTAAAGGAAATAAATAACAATATGATTCTGGAAAAAATATCGCAAAAGCAAAGAGGAACCACATCTTTGGTTTTCTCTTACTATTTATAGTCTCCAACATTTCAAACCCTTGATTTGATGATGTGGAACAATTAGACATGGAGTAATTATTAATTTGGACCGTTGGATTATAATAAAATATCTGATTAATGTAATCAGTGAGAGATTTGAGTCAAATCTGAATGATGAAGGTCTGTCACAGTGTCACGTGTTTGGCATTGGTTTTGGTTTTTGGTAAAGGTGTCCATAATACTATCTTTTTTAATCATTTGTGTTTCTTTATCGACACGTACTGAAAGCTACTAAATTTCTAAATTCATATGTATCACACATTTCTTTGACCCTCGTTGTCTAACGTCGGCTCCTTCTTTCTGAATATGTTGTCGACCTCTTGAACACCATTAAGTGAGCTCATTGTAGATGCAAAAAAGGGTGATATGAACGGAGTGAGGTAGGAGATGAGTTGGGAAGAAAGAGTTTGAGGTTGAAGTGGCTGAGCTAGTGTGATAGTTGCCTACATATATGAGATTGACCAGATCCCATAATCAAGTCTACTTAGTTTATTATATAGGTAATTTGGGATAACGGCTAGCTCATTAAGTCTGAAGAATATAGCTGCTGAGGAGATTGAGGAAGAAGGACCACCACAAACCCCTAAATCTGAAGATGAAAGGTCCAAGACTGGAGATGTGAACCCAGGTTCCACCACTTCTTGAGATAAGGTAAGAAAAATTCTGAGAAAGAACTTGGATTTCCTTGCAATGTAGACAGATGAACCAATGATTGTACTTTTTCTGCTTAAGTTCTGACATGCCTTATGTATGGGATATTTGATCTATCTGCAACTAGTAGTTGTTTAAAGGTCTTGTCAGTGTCTTTGTTTGCTGTTCCTTGACTTTTATGCATAATTCTCATCTTTAACAAGTGATCTGCTGGCTGATTTCCTTCTATATAAATATGTATGCACAATATATTTATAGTATCTTTGAAAGTATGAATTCTCCTCCACCATTTCTGTAATTTCCAAGGGATTTTTACATTATTGTGGAACCAATTTATAGCAAGTAAAGAGTCACTTTGTAGCTGAATTCTGTTGTATCCCATAGAGTGACATAGTTGTAAACCTTCTAGTATGGCCCTAGATTCTGCCAGATTGTTGGAGCCTTGACCATAATAAGAGAAAAAATTGCTCAAGTGTAGACTATTCCCATTTCTAATCACACCTCCACTTGTAGCTTCATTTTCAGAAGATGCTCCATCAGTATTCAGAGTGATATAACTATCTGGTGGCCTAGTCCAAAAAACAATAATGGGTTGTTTGATAGGTGGATTACATAGAGTAATACCCAACCTATTTGCCACCTTAAGGAAACCTGAGCTTGATCTGTGTGTGGATTTCATAGCTTCTCCTATCCTGAGTAGCCAAAACCTGATTCTGTAAATAATAGAAGCACTTGTTGAAAAAACATAGTTCTCCTCATATCTTCTAGCACATCTCTCCTTCCACACTTCCCACAATATAAGTAGAGGGGTAAGAGTGTAAAAAATCTGCTCTAGTGATCCTTTTCCTCCCCTTTTAAACCATAGATTAAGGATAACACTTAGGTTATAAAACCTTGGCCATCTTATATCAAACAGGTTGTTGAAATGCCTCCAAACTTCTTGAGCAGTGTCACTATGTAGAAACAAGTGGTGATTTGTTTCTAAAGATGGATGAAGGCAGCAGTGACATCTTGATACCAGAGGTATGTTACAACTCATAACTGCCATGTCAGTTGCAATAGCACCATGCAAAAGTCTCCAGATGAAGAAAGATATTTTTGTGGGGATGAAGTGGGACCACACTCTCTTTAGGATAGGGAATTTCTTATGATTACCTTGACAGATAGACACATAGGATTTTATTGAAAATTTTCCAGAGTTGTCATGAGGCCAGATTCTCCTGTCTTCAGAATTATCAATATGTAGGAATCTGTAAGCTTCCAATATCCTGGATTGGTGCTCTTCTGGGATTATAGGAATTTTGAATTCCTTAGAGGCTGCATATTGTAATGTGATTTGTTCACAATCCATTGGAATGATAGAAGGTGCTAAACAACCAGATTCAAGCCAGTTTTCATGAGAGACACTCATAAGACCTGGTTCAAACTCCCAAGAAGATAGATTGACCAAATCTCCAATACAATTCCAGCAGTCTCTCCATGTTTTGGAAGTTGTTGAGGTAAGCCTGATACACTTTATTGTTTTGCCTCTAATATATTTCCATTTCATGAAATTAGCCCACAAAGAATTTTTGATCATGAGATTCCAGGTGTTCTTCATTCTAAAAGCCTTTAGGACTAGATTTAAGGGCCTAATTCCCAAACCACCCTCATCCATAGGTTGTGTGATTTGAGACCATGAGACCCATTTCTTCTTCTTCTTCCTACCTTTGGCCTCCCCCCCATATAAAGGTAGAGAAAATTTTCTCTAGAGTATTGACAACTCTTTTTGGAACTGCATAAGCTGAAAAGGTATATATAGGCATACATTGAATAACATGTTTCAGCAGTATAAGCTTACCTCCTTGATCAGACAGTATTTTTGACTTCCAACCTTCAACCTTCCTTCTCACTTTATTGATCAGATTTTCAAAGTAAATAGCCTTAGTCATGCCTTGGAAGATTGGTGCTCCCAGGTATTCAAGAGGGCCTGTTTTGTGGCAAAAATTGGTGATTTGTCTTGTGATATGATGGTTATTCTGCCAGGTGCAGCATTCTTTTGGAGTTAAAAGAAACTCTTTCTTGCATTGATTCTTTGTCCAGAGATGTGGTAGTATCTCTCTAAAAATCTGATACAACCCTCCATAGAAGATTTTCTCCCATTTAGGAAAATTAAGGTATCATCTGCATATAAGAGATGGGAGACTAAAGGACAAGCCCTGGGAATTGTAAAAGAGCATATTCTTCCATTTGCAAACTCATTGGTTAAACCTCTGCTAAGAATTTCAACAGCTACAATAAAAAGAAATGGAGATAGAGGATCACTTTGTCTTATGCCCCTTGTAGTTCTGAAGTTTCCTTTGTAGCAACCTTGAAAAAGTACTGAAAAGCTGCATTCTTGAATACATGACATAATTAAGTTGATCAATATCTGTGAGAAACCAAATTTTGCTAAAATCTCCTTGAGAAAAGGACATTCAACTCTGTCAAAAGCTTTATCCATATTAATCTTCAAAACTAAATTCCCTCCATGAACCTTCTTCCCAATATTTTGCATCATTTCCTGAGCCAGCCCAATATTTTCTGTAATAAGTCTTTCTTTCACAAAAGCTCCTTGCTCAAGAGATATAATTCTTGGTAGAATGCGTGTGAGTCTGGTAGTTATAAGTTTTGAGACAATCTTATAACTAACATTACATAAGCTAATGGGCCTGAATTCAGAAAGGGATTCAGGCTTATCCTTCTTTGGTATCATACATATAAAGTTAGCCAGGAAAGAGTCTGGAAGTTTGTGGCCAGTAAAGAAAGATCTGACTGCTTCTGTAACGATCCGACTTATATAGACACCGATATTGTCCTCACTTAGCCACTGCGGACCTCCGACAGTGTGAGGTTTTAGGGGCAGGAGCCTGCTTCCCAGGAGGTCACCCATCCTGAGATTACCCCCACCTGAGCACGCTTAACTTCAGAGTTCTTTCGAACACTGGAGCCAAACGTTCTCAAAAGGCCTCGGTGTCAATATATGGTGGATCTATACTTATATTCCAAAGTCAGGACATGCCACCCCTAAGCCGGGTAGGACCCACCCATCGGCAACCACCTGTCAAATCCGGGGTGTTACAATCCTACCACCTTAGGAAAGAGCCGTCCTCGGCTCTGGAATATACCGCCCCAAAATCTCCGACGTTCCCTGCCCCTAGTGAGACAAGTATCTAGCGCAACCATCACCCCCACCGGGCTAGGCGCCTTTCCAGCATACTCTCCCACCCTTGGCAAGTGAACCGTCGTCGGCTCTGATACCACTTGTAACGATCCGACTTATATAGACACCGATATTGTCCTCACTTAGCCACTGCGGACCTCCGACAGTGTGAGGTTTTAGGGGCAGGAGCCTGCTTCCCAGGAGGTCACCCATCCTGAGATTACCCCCACCTGAGCACGCTTAACTTCAGAGTTCTTTCGAACACTGGAGCCAAACGTTCTCAAAAGACCTCGGTGTCAATATATGGTGGATCTATACTTATATTCCAAAGTCAGGACATGCCACCCCTAAGCTGGCAACCACCTGTCAAATCCGGGGTGTTACAGCTTCAAAGACATCTTTATGTATGATATCCCAACATGTGTGGTAGAAATGAGCTGTAAGACCATCAGGCCCTGGAGCACTGTCAGTAGAGATGCTGAAAACAGAGTCTTTAACTTCTTCCAATGTAGGGAGTGCTAGGAGTAGATTGTTATCCTCTTCAGACACCAAAGGTTCAATAACATCCATTAAAGGATCAGTTACGGTGCACCCTTGTGATGATAA
>JABWDY010033977.1:9978-22311 GCA_013358455.1 Thalictrum thalictroides | reverse complement strand
TGTAAAAATTTAACAAAAAAAAAATCACATATAAGCTTAGTATTCCTTTAAAAAAAAAAAAGCCGAAAAGGAAAGGGATAAACTATTATTTGTATTATTTTTTGCCCCCTTCTTTTTTTTGATATATCTTCGTCTCCCGCGTTTCTCAGACATTAACTGTTGCAGTTGCTTAGTTATTTGTATCAAAGATGTAAAGATGCTTTAGCTGGTATTGTATCAACCATTCATAGGCGCATAGCTAAGTAGCATAATTGAAGGATGCAACAAATGTGACAATGTGAGTAAGTGAAGATGATATATACTGTAGTTGTAATGCTTGAAAAGAGGAACTTTAGAGGGTGTTTGGACGCAACAAACCCATAATCCTAACCTTTGCCAAAATCAACTCAATCCTGACCAAATTAACTCAAAATTTTGGAACACAGTTTGTCAATAACTGCTATTTCAAGATTGATAAATTGATTCACAACTTCACAGTAGTTTCAATAAGAGGATACATATCCAGAATGCAAAACAGCCTATTTCAAGAGAACCGCCAATGACAGTCTATTTTCAACATACAGACAGATCTTTAATTGACTAGAAAAGTAACAAACAACTGATATTGTTTCCCTTTTCATCATTGACAACAATGAGCCAAAGATACTCAAATATGTAAGATTCATTTGGTCGACCAGCAAGGAGAGGATTGCACACAGCAGAAAATTTATACTACAAGAAGCTTCAATTCAACATATACACCAATTATGTTAATGAGACTTCAATGACAATGTATCATAAGAGGGAGAATATGAAAGTGAGAAACTACTGTTATGGAACGACATAATCTAAAGTCTGATATAAGGGTTGCTTTCAGACACTTCAGAGTACCTCTGCTTCCCAAGATCCACCTATGGTAGTAAAAACAGCACTTGTGGTTGTTTGACTAAAGGCACATATTTCAGGCTGGAATGAAAAGGAGTTATTCTTCATCTTCAAAATTGTATCCCTCCCATGGGATATAAGCTACCAATAACTTTTTCCCAGAGCGAGGTCGCCCCCAACTGTAGCGACCAGTTTTGCTGAGGGACCAACCATACACCGGAGAGTTGGGGGTAATGTAGCGTGTATAACTCAGCAAACCTGTACTGTAACTTCTGAGTTACTCAATGGAAAATCTGAACTTTTCTGAATACATAAACCTCCACAGTTTGAAATTTTGATCTTTCTCTAAGCTTGTACTGTAACTTCTCAGTTCTCGTGAAGTTTTCTGCATGCACACATCTCCAGTTTGACTACAGATGTTATCTCTACAAGGAATATAAAGGGTATCAATTACAGTGGTAAAAAATGCAGAAAATTTACCTCATTTTTTACAGCTGTTAAACAGAAAACAATATATAATGTATACCTTTGATATGTCAGTGAAAAAACCGTCGGCGACAACGAGTAGATCCAAGCTCTTCATACTCAGATTTCGTGACACACATTGACTCAAAATCAGGACTAGATGCTAAGAGAGACCCACCTCGCCATACACCTAAGATTGGACTGTAGGAGGGAAGGGTGTTTAGGAAATACAGCTACATTTTATGATTTTATCTATTTGAAAAAAAACACTATTTCAAAGGGAGGATAGCAATTTACTCTTCTTGAGTTGTTATCTTCACTTGATAGTCGTCAGGTACAAGAGACCGAAGCTCCCTTTTTCTGTATGCAGTCAAAAAATTTAAGCTAGAAAAATGATCATATTTCAAAAATAACAAGGTTGTTGCAGAGATGACTGAGGTTAACTTACAGTCTATCAGCAAATTGAGGAAACTTCGTGCTTCCACCAGTCAAGATAATGCTACAAAGACAGAGAACTTGAATGATCCAATTGTCCAATGATTCCTAGAAAAAGAATATGAACTATTGGTGTGTTTGATTTCATGAGGGTTCCACAAGTAAAGTCCAAATCCACTTTATAGTAAAGAATCTTCATGAGATGGGAAGCATCTATATAAAGAGCATGAATGAAAGAATTCTACAACCTTCGCAACTTTCATGCCAGGATCCACAATAGGGAGGCGTGTCAAAGAAACTTCGTGGGAGATCTCTCTAGACCACTGAAGGTTGTAAAATTCTCCCATGTGCTCCTATCTCAAAAGATCCACCTCTAATAGGTCTGACTTATCAGTGAAACTTCCCTTGTGCAAATCAAGACACTACTTTAAATTCAGATATATATACAGCAAGCATATCTACAGTCTACAAATACCTCTCATAAAGTACAGGGTGGAGATGAGGATGGCACGAATTAACAGCTCGAACAATGCACTCTGCTAGTCCAGCCTGGTTCATTCCTGCAAAGTCATAACACATTCAAATTTGAAGCTTATGCTCTCTACAGGTTGCAGATCAAACATTAGGCCAGAGAAACTTCTAAGTATATGTTTTTTCTTCATATAATCTGAAACTAAACAGCTTCTATACTGCATATAATAAAACATTAGGCCCTACTCTACACCACGTGAAGTTAACAAATACCTAAGTCTGCAGGACGGAAAAGCATCTCCGGGACAAGGAAGCGTTCGTTGGTCAGGTGAAACTCCTGTACAAGAAGTGATAGAAAATATAAGACTCCAATCTATACACTTCTGCTACACAAGACAGGGATACACACATTTTTAGTCAAATCGATTTTTTTCCTGTCTTCTAGTTTTTCCGAAACTTCATGCGGACCAACTTCTTCATTTGTTCCTGGTAGCAGAGTTGAAGAATAATCTTGTAGGCGGTGGTATCTCTGTGCTTCATCTGGGTCCTTTATGAAACCCTTGGTATGTGTGATACCATCAGGAAGAACATACGTACACTTGAACAGATTGTCCTTTCCTGTTTTTCTATAGACACAAAAAGTTAGAATCCTGTGTACCAAGTCGAATTCAATAATAAGTCTTGATCATCAAAAAAACAGGGGGCAATTCTGTATACAGAACTTTTCTGCAAAACAAATATAGTCTGGCATAATTTTAAGTGGGTCACAATTGATCGAGACTTGGTTTTTGACAACACTGGTATGCCAGTAAGCACACAAATATGGTATGCTTCCAAATTCAATAAATGAATAAAATAAATTAGTAATAGTATGTATGGACTATATAACATATTGTGTGTGAGACGCATGTTCCAGTCTGCTGAAACCATGTAAGCAACTTCTGCAGGCACATTAGCATGCTTGGAAGTATGTTTGTACAGTTGAGATAGGGAGGGGTGGACTGCTGCATGCTTTAGCAACCAGTATAGTTGTATATATATAAAATAACTCATGATATATAAAAACTAGACGCTCAGGTCGTCAACCTTGCATAGCAACTGATGAGGCAAAAACAAGCATTATGAGGCAGCAAGGTTTTCATAACTTCAGCTTTCCTCATAAAATGATTAGGAGAAGTTAGAAGCAGAAAATGAGCACCTGCTTACCTATTCTGACATGTTTGTAAGCACGCAATTCATTGTATAAAAATTTGATATTTAACTTTCCAAAGTTATCTTCGTAAACAAAAAGGGCCACAGACCCTCAGTATGTTTTCTATAATTTTGAATTAAAACTTTCATAAGTGACGCTTGTTCAAACAAGGTGATCATTTCTACTAATTCATACATAAGTCCATTAGAATGTTAATTACAGTACACTGAAATAATAAAAAAGAAAATGTATCTTACCTAGCAATCTGAAGATCACGATCAACATCCAAAGAAACAAAACAAAGTTTCTCTTTAACCTCATCAATTAAAAAAGTTTCATCCATAACATTAATTGACCTATAAGAAACAAGTTCTTTAAGATAATTGGTAAGTGCTTTCCCTCCTAAATCCAATCTCTTAACACCATGATTAATAGTAAAATTCTGCAAAACAGGTGCAGCATGTGTAAACGAAAACCCACAATCAACAATCAAACTACATTGTGCCCTAGAAATCAATCCATCAGGTCTACGACTTGCTTCAAAAAGATGAACTAAAGAAGGTGAATCAGCAACAAATAAAGAACGAAAACCTAAATCTTCAAAAACTAATTCATCAATTGAACGTTGAATTGAAGGAAGATTAAATAAAGGTTCAACTAAGAGTAATGAAGAGTTATTAGGGTTTATATGAAGTAGAGATTTGAATAGATGAGACCAGATTTCTTTTTGGAGATCTGTGTTAATTAAGTAACCACGATCAAATGGACGGCGGATTGATACCGAAGTGAGATCATCTTGTGATTGAAGTTGATCGGGAAGGAGGAATTTTTTTGAGGAGGATGGTTTACCTATACAATTAGGGAGTACAATAGATGGGCCTCTATCGCCGCCGATTCCGGCTTTGATGTAACCTGCTCCGTTGTCGAGAACCACCACACTGTTGTTCGACGACATTCTTCGAAGAAGAAAGGAGAGAGAGAAAGAGCAGAAGCAGAGAGTTTACAGTTTATTGTTTAGTTCAGTGTGTCAGTCTTCTACTCTTCTTCCCGCCGAGTTCTTCATAGCAATGGACCGGGTGTGATCCATATAATTAGGTCTGGTTACCAACCCATCTTTATGTAATTGGGCCATAAGCAAGATTCTTATATTACTTTGTGATCCAGAAGTCGAATTGGGCCTTAATTAGTCCATGAGGTCCACCGAGGTACTTTGGTCAAAGTTTCTGATAAGTTCATGCAAGAAATTCTTTACAAGTTGCTGGTTGCAGTGAATGGGTGACTCCAGTTGATCATCTTCAATTCCTCATGGAGGAGGGGAGGGAAAGACGCAAGGTGGTAGAACTTCGGAGTCGCCACAAACTGGTAGACCTTCGGAGTCACTACTAATGCCAGCGAAATGCTTATTATATATGTCTGCAGTCTGCTTCTTGAGTTCTTGGTGAAATGTTTTATATTGACAGTAATAAATTGCTGTACAGTATTAGCATATGAGCCTTTGGCTCAGTGGTAGTGGTAATACATCCTGTTTACTTTGAGGAGAGGTTGTGGGATACTGGGATTGACAAAAGGACTTTTGCTCTTTGTTAGATGGATTAATAGACAAAAGGGCTCGAAAAAGGGAAGCTTCTTACAAGGATCAACGTACGCATCTCGGCTCAAGTTGTGCACGATGTGATGAGTGTTCATCAGGTCAGACAAACTGGTCGAATTTGCTTCTCTGCCAATGCAGTGGCTGCTCAAGGCAAACCAGTAAGAAACCATTTTGTGACTATAATTATTAGGAGCCACGCAGACATACCTGAATATAATTAAATTTGCTTTTTGTAATAGTAATGATAAGATCCTCAAATGTTCTTAGTTGAAGGATCCACCATCTCCCGAAATTCTGAGTACTTCACTAAACAATATATTCATACATAGAGAAAAAACAATTTGCAAAGGGGTCTGCTGGTAAAACCTTAAAGAAACAAGGATAAACCCCATGATTAAGCCATTCTCATTTAGGGGAAATAATGGATTGTGTATATACTTTGTCAATATCATACTTCTTTAGTACATTTCTGGATCGATCTTACAAAGAACCAAAGACTCTGGTCTTGTAAGAGTTACGAAAACTCTCGAGATATACTTAGGTCCTGCCTTGGAGGGCACCACTCTACAGCTCTTCATAGTGATAACTAAGAAAACCAGTTGCATGAAAAGGGAAGCCGCATTCGCATATGTCATAGTTTTACTCAATGAAACACATCCTTTGCTTCTGTGACTCAGATGGAACCTTCACGTCTGTTGCCAATCCAACTGCTTGTAGAAACTTTATAGTATACCAAGTCACGTCAAGTTGCCACCACTCCAGTCCGTGTCGAGCTGAGAATTCGAAAGCATGGTGATTGTTATGCCAACCTTCTCCAAATGCAAGCAAAGCCACCCACCTGAACATGTCAGACACAGATTAGATAAAAAGAAATTACTTGGCAGTTAGGATGGTTTTATTGTGCCAGCATTTGTATACCAGTTATTCCTTGATAGGTCCCCAGTGTTCCAAGACTGGCTCCCCCACACATGACAAGCTGAGTTCACCAGCCATGTGATGTGATAAACCCATACGATCCTTACTCCCTGCAGTAGGAACATATATGAAATTAGATGTTTGGATATTTTCGTTTCTCTGGACAGTAGGCTCTCAGCATAAAATTTCTGACAGTCAACTATATGTCATTTAAGCCAGTAAGAATAAAACGCTTTCTTCATGTATGTCATTGACCAGAGATTAATTCAATTATAAAGCACTCCAGTGAGGTTGTTTCTACAACAAGATAAGCTACCCCAGCTTAACTTCACATCATAAAGGGTACTCAACACAGTTTCCTATCAGTCTTAATAGCTTACTTTATATGCACCTGATGACAATGCGTTTATTGCACAGCATATTCTTTTTTTTTTGCAGACTTATTTATCTTTTCTTTTGAGATTTTCACTCTATCTATTCTAGCTGTTTCGGTGAAGATGTGACGAAAATTTGAGTGAATTGTGACAGAGAATGGATCTGCTTGTGGCAATCCCTGAAATCCCAAGTAGGATCCATAGGAGTTTAATATATACGGGCAGCTTAAGAACACCCCGCCCTTTTCTGCACCATGGGAATGGTAGTGCCTGTCATGCTCACATCCCCCACGTTACTCTTATAAGTGGTTTACTTATGTCCACATGCATTACACAAAACCATGTAGTTGCTCTCACCTCAAGACAGAATGGACCACGCACTGGTCCTCTACCACCATCTTAGAGATGTAAAACAACGACTTGGCAACTTGCCCTCTGGACTATTGGACTTGTGAAAAATATCTCATTCAAGATGCGGCGCACCAATTGAATGATTCAAAATCTCAATTCATACAAGAAAAAAAAATTCCCAAATAAATGGACACCATCTCATGTGTTTTGTAATATCGTATTATTATCATTGTAATACTCATAATTATTGAATGATAAGCTGGGAGAAAATAAAACTACTCTTACCATTCCCCACACAAGAAACGGAAATCCTCCCAAAGCATATAGCAGACCCGCTAGCGCAACTGGATGAGCAGCATAAGTTTTTTCAATGAACTTGTAAAAAGGTTGCTTCTCTAAATCACTCACATTGTTGGGTGTTCCACACTGCAATATATTAAGCACAAGCATAAACCAGTAAGAGCCTTCAAGTAATGATAAACATAGAAAAGAAAAAAGTGAAAGAATTCACACCTTTTCAGTAAGAGACTTGGTGTCAAAGAACCAACTCATGTGGCTAAACCAGAATCCCTCAAGAGGACTATGAGGATCTCGTTCGGAATCACAGAACTGGTGGTGATACCTGTGAGTACTAACCCAATCTATGGGGTGTCCCTGCATAACAACATTACACATTCAATAAATCCTACATATAAAATGAACTACTTCAAACTAACTCCCAATTCAGAAAGTATTCACCTGCATTGCTTGTGCGCCGCAGTAAGCAAAGAAGTATTCAAGCCATTTAGGAAGCTTGAAGCTTCTATGCGCAAGGTTGCGATGGAAAGACAAAGTAATCCCAAATAGCCCTGTTACTACATAAAGCAACAATGCCACACAAAATGCAGGCCAGTTGAATGTAAATGGAGCAAATAAACATAGAACATGCATCGAAAGGACGACTGTGCCAGTTGCAATATCAACAGAAGTCCATTTTCTTCCCAAATAAACCTTGGGTCGTCGTGTAACTGTTACATCAGATAACAAAATTTTCCCATAGTTTTCCTCAAATGCTGCTCCTGAACAAGAAATACTTGCACTGCATCTCTTGTTTTTGTTTCTCCAGTTAATAAAAAGGTTAGAAACAAATTGGGCATTTGAGTTCACTTTCCCTGTAAGAGAAACAGAAGAAATAGCTCTGACAAGAGTAGAGTTGGAACTCGGTCTTGCGCGTCGAATTCGATAAAGGGATGGAGAAGAAGGGTAGAATGTAGCTTTAGGTGCTGCTGCAATTAGAGCCATTGGTGTTGAATGACTATGAAATGCTTAACCTGTAATATAAATCTTCCTTATATAAATTGGAAATCTTACAACTAAATGCATAGGTACTTGGTTGCGTGAAGCAGAAAGCAAGCTGGTATTTGTTGAGAGAAAGAGAAACATTCAGTTCACAAGTACAAAGAAAGTGAAATGATATCCGCCAGAATTGCTTAGCTCTCAATCTGAGTCACACATATATATATACAACTTTGTAAATTTGTGTGAAAAGAAATCTTATTGAGAATTCGTACTTGTGGTTGAGTTTTGTTTTCTATATATCTCTTGGATGACCAAAGGATTAGGCAAAATAGTCATACCCCTTGTTACAAAGTCCAAAAGAAAAACCAAAACTAAACAGCACACACACATATGACATACCCACCTCTGAACACACATTAGGGTTTCCAATGGCAGTATCAACGGCTTCCATGGTCTCACTTCCATCACAACCTCTTTTCGCAGTTAGGTCTAATTCTAACTGCAGCACATCAGTTTCAAATGGTATGGCTTGTTTCGATTTTTTTTAATCCCCTTTGTATTTTGTCTGATTAAATTTGGTGAGCTTACTAATTGTTCATCTATAGGGTAAATGATTGGTTTTATATTGCTTTCAGCTGTTTGGTAAAATTTGTTTATTTTGTAACTAAAATTAGATTAGTTAAAGATTTGTAGAGAATTGATCATACTGATCTTACAATTAGTTAGGTTTGAGCTTTGATATATATGAACTGTCCATATTGACTGCTAACCATATTTTTAGAGCTTTTAATTGTTTGAGATATACAGTAGTTGCTATGGCATCAAGATTTAAAGACTGTGATCAATGCTTTTAATGATTATTTATGATAGATATAGTTTTCTTTGCCATTTACCATAACAAAAATATTGAAGTTCTGCTTATTCCAAAGTTGTGGATATCCTCTGGCTTGTCCATCACCGACACTCGTTTTGTTAAGTGAATTACTGAATTTCAATGTCTATGCTGCTAAATTTAGGATAAAATGCTCACTTTGGTAACAGAGATTTACCGGATGACTAAATTGCAAACAAAATGCAACTTTGATGACCAAACTGACAGAAAAAAGAAAAAGTTTGATGACTTAACTGCAAAAAAATGGACAAATACAATGACCAAAGTGAACATTTTATCCAAAATTTTGGGGTTTAGTGGTGCTGATGTGTATTAATGGTTTTCGGCACCTATAAATTCATAGGCTTGTTTGATTTTATAACACAAGAAGTAGGAATGGTATGACATATAATGAAGTTTTTTCTCTTTCACATCATAGATGTCACCTTCAACTCTTAGTTCCTTTCCTCAAATTACACCCATTTGCATTGTCATGATAACGAATTTATGAATGCTAATTTTTAAAGGACTTAGTGAATGGTAAGTTTTCATCCAGCATATGAAACAATCAACTTTATTTTAATGAGTAGTGACCCTATCTGACCTTGTTATGAAATTTTACAATGCAGGTACTAATTTTATGGGTGCTCCCTTGAGGGGAATTCTGTCAAAGAAGGGGAAGGTTGTTGATATAATTGCTAAAGTGAGTGCTGCTGCTGTTGAAACACCTGTTGTGGAGGAGGAAAAAGAGTATGTACCTTCAATTCACTTGTTAAACTTCAGAAAATAATACTTCTGGTTCCATCACTTGGATAACACGCAATTACATATAATTTATTAGTAGTTGTCATCATTTTGTACTGGTTATAAGTTCATTGATGTGAAAAGCTTAGTGGTTATCTTCCCACTTAAGGAAGACAACTGATGCCTATGTTACAGAACATGCCGCCATATGGCAATCATAAGTCTTAAGTCTAAATACCTGCAAAAGCTTAAGTTTTTGGACTGTTTAATGTTTACTGCTCGCCAATGGTGCCTCATTCAAGTTAGCAAAGTAGAGTAGTATGGATAGAAGAAAATGATAGGGGGATAGCAAATGTCGCGAATCAACAACGTGATTGACATTTAATTAAACCTTGAAAGTCAAGGATTTCTGATTCTTGAATCCACAAGAACAAATTATAAATTCTACAAGTTTATTCAATAGCATCATAATGTTATTTCCAACAAGGATGTTCTGTAGATATTCATCCTTAGGTAGTTACATAGGTAGTTATATATAGGTGGCAGTAAACTAGGCTTAAATATTAACTACTAATAACTGATGCTAACTGCTGCTATAATCTAACATCTCATGCTACATCAGAAAATTAGTATGAATCAAACAGAGCATGTCACATAGTATGCCACCTTATAGTCTTGGGCGACTTCCTATGCTGATGCTAAATTACTTAGCTTTATATATTATTTTCTAACGAAAACCCTGTTATGTTGATGCTGAAATTTATTTGATAAGTTCTTGATGATTGTTTTTTCTCGGTTTGTCAGGTTTTCGCTTCCTACATGGGCTGAATTTGATATCGGAAGAGCTCCTGTCTATTGGAAAACAATGAATGGCCTTCCTCCTACTTCTGTAAGTTGGGTTGTTTAACTGACTCTAAGCTATTTATAAATTTGCTTGGTCTGTCTGTTCCATTGAGAATGCGATCAAACTTCTGGCAGGGAGAAAAGCTGACGATCTTCTACAATCCCGCAGCAAATAATATAGTCCCTAATGAAGACTTTGGAATAGCATTTAATGGTATTTTAGCTCATACATTTTGCTAACTGGTCACAGCATTTACAATTGTAGGCACATTGTTGAGTTTGACTATTTAAACTTAATACTTACAGGGGGTTTCAACCAGCCCATCATGTGTGGTGGCGAACCAAGGAAGATGCGCAAGAAGGTTAGAGGGAAAGCTGATCCCCCCATGTTCACCATCAAGATAGTTATTCCAAAGCATGGTTGGTAACGTTTCAGGAAAAAGTTTGCTTGCTAGGAGCCTAGGATTTGTTGGTTTTTACAGAGAGCTTATGCACTTGCATTGTATGGTGTAGCTATGAACTTAATCTTCTCATTTACTAATGGAGAGCATTGGGATGGTCCTTACAAGCTACGGTTTCAAGTTCCCAAAGCGTGGAAGAATAAACCAATTGAATTCTTTAATGAGGTAACAGATCTTGTGGCCGTTGATGCACTTAACAGCTTTGTGTATGAGTAATGTTATGTGGAGGCCATTAACTATAACTATTTTTGGAATCACTCCTTCGGTTAATTATGTTGTTACATAGGATGCATTTACTAAACTGCATGTATAAATAAAATCTTTATAAGCTCTCTGTGGAATATTTACACAATCAATATCACGCCAAATGCCCAAATCACCCATCACTGTAGAATTTATGCATCCCAAAGAATAAAACTAGCAAACCATAGCCATAGTTAACTCTGGGACAGAACCAAATGTAGTGGAACTCTGGGATGTGAGTTGTTATAGCTTGTCAAAACTCGAACATAGTGTAGTTCGATATATTGGTGCCCTACTTCAATAGTATATATGATAGCTTTCTATTGGAAGTATATACTGAAGCACTAAAACCTTCAGTTGCATAAATGCATCCATTGCTAAGCAAGAGAAACTATCATATTTCATAATTATTATTTTTGGATGTTTGTTATAACGTGTTGATGATTATTTATGACTATGTTATTTCCTGAGTTTCACAAGTATATTCACGAAATCTGTTGAGTTTTTCTTACTCACTTTTTTATTTCATAGAACTTATCATCATAGTCGTTGAGGTAAAAATGAGTTCACTACCTTTTTATGCAGGGGCTCACACAAGAACTAAGTAGAGAAGGTGCTTGTGAGCAAGCTATCTTTCCAGATGCCGATGTTGTTATTGATCGGTGTTCTATAATTGGTAGTTTATCAGCTGAAGGGGTAAGCACATAATTTTCACCAAAGGTTTTTTTTATTGAGTTTTAATTTGACTATAAGTTTAGCAAGTATGCACAAGCCAAGGTCCCTGACTCTCATGCCAATGCTATATTGCCACAGGGTGATCGCTGTGACTTGGAATTTGTCTCAGGATGCACAGACCCAAGCTCACCAGACTATGACCCATTTGCCAATGTAGATGATGGATCCTGCCCACCATATTCAGATTCCGAAGAAGAATAGACCGACCAATGCAACCAGTTGTGTATCTTCTTAGCTCAATCTTACTTGTACATAAATCATAGATGTATCATGTATGTAGCAATATGTTTGCATCTCTGCCATATGTTGGAGCTTAATAGAAAGTTTTAATATCTTTTTTATATATGTTGAAAACTGTTACAAACATTCTAGTGTAGCCCATGGACCCTAATTGGTTTGGATTGGATCCATATGAATAATCTAGTATATAAAGTTATAAACAGGCTTGCATGCCTATTTGTTCTGTTCTACAGTGAGTATATTTTAAGACATGTTGTTAT
>JABWDY010033963.1:19895-35044 GCA_013358455.1 Thalictrum thalictroides | reverse complement strand
CACTCACTCTCACAAGGATTGGATTGAGTGAATGGAAGGAAGATGGATGATTTCTCTCAAAAAGGTTTTTCTCTACAAACTAGGGTTTGTCACTTGAATGCTCTTGAAGAAATGAACCAAACCCTTATGTATTCCATCTTCAAATGTTGCTTTTATAGTCAAAACCCTAATAGATTCGTTAGTCAAAGTCAGTTGACCAACTTAGGGTTTTGACCAAGAAAATTGGAGGAATCAGAAGTGAACCAGAGTCAGAATACCGGAATTCCTGTCAGCAAATATTACCGGAATGTCATTTTTGGTCAGTCGACTGATCAATTGCTCAATAAACCCCTTTATATAGTCAGTTGACTCATGTAGAAACAGGTCTTCGATTGTCACCGATCGCGTCCATTCTTGATGTGTTCAGCTCCGAAGCTTCCCAGACACTTATACAACAAGACATGGACCTAATACAAGGACTCATAACTTTACATTACATGTGAAATATCCGTTTTACCCTTGTTTGTCACAATTCACGAGATATAACATTTACAATCTCCCCTTTGGGAACTTGTGACAAAAACATATATGAATATACAAAACACATGATTAGAGAAATACAAAACATTTATGAGTCACTTGTAGGCAACAGCTCCCCATTAACCTTTGCTCCCCCTTAGTATGTTCCTGTAGATAGAATCTTAAAAACAAACTCACCTACTGGGGTTAGGGTTATGCAACACATATGGATATAAGATAATCAAGATGAGATAAAAACATCATTAAGTATAAACATATCAACCATCAACCTATATTCATATATCTCTTCTCCCCCTTTTTGTCAAAAGTTGACAAAGGGTCCCTACTCAAACACAGAAAAGATCCCAGGTGATGTCCAACCTTGAACAAACCAACGAGAACATGCTGCAAGTAGAGTTAGCATAACCAACAAGATAACCAATTGAAAGACCAATTGATAAAACATGGAAGAACAAGATTAGCTAACGGAGATATATGTTAACATGCCTTTCACACACAACAGGATATCCAGAAACAACAAGTGTGTGAAGCATAATCATACTGATGTGCACCGCATATAAACATAACAGGGTATCCGACAAGAGATAAAGAACATAAAACCTGATATCATGTATATATGCAACCATCCATAGCAAAAGATATAAGATATGTAAACATATAAGCCAACCATATCATGCTATAGAGTGAAAAACTGAACCAACAAGATAAGCATAAGCATAAGCATAACCAACTGAAAACATGAAAAACAACTAAACATGCAAACAGAAAAAGAAATCCTAAACCTCGACAAAACTGACAAGGACTCCTAGACAACCTTCACAGGGGGACCTAATTAAGATTAGGTAGGTCATCATCGATCCTTGTGTGCTTCCCAACAAGTACTACTCAATCACCAAAACCACCTGCACCAGGATGTCCACCAGGCTGTCCAAAATCATATGTCTGCAACCCTCCTCCACTGAGGTAACTGGTGTAGCCTCAGGTCTCGAACGTAGTCGGTAGTCTGCCGAAGCTGTCGACTTTAGGCAGTTATGGTGGACTACATCTCTTTTAGAGTCAATGTCTGCATCAGAACAACTTCTTCCATCCTACCAAGCTGCTCCAGGACTCAATCCTCAAAGTTTGGCTCTCCATGCCCCTCTGGTATCTTCATAGCTCTCCAAGTCCTCTTCCCAAGTGCTTCCAAAGAACTCACCCAAGCAGCTGAATCTCTTAGAATCCCCTGAGGTACTAACTCCTTGATCAGAGCGCCATAAGGTAAAACATTGTTGGCCGCTCCCTCGAAGGCATTCACCATCCTGTACCATATCATTATGGGGATATCCAGGCAATCCCCGAAACCAGCTCTCCAAAACCAGTAAGCCTCCTCCTGAGGCACCTCTGCTAGTGACCCAACCTTGCAGAAAATAGTGTTGACCATAATCCTATGCAACACTCTCCATCTAGCACACATTTTCGCTGTAGACATAGGCCCAGAAAACAGAAACTTCCTACTCCAAGGCATCAATATACCATCATGCATAAGATCCTCGTGCATACCAGGAGTAAGAGAAAGTTGGTTACTGACTATGTAAACAGGATCAGGTCGAGGAAAACCAAACCTCTCAGCAAGAAACTCTGGTGTGATCACAAAAGACCTCCCATACAGAAACGTTTTGAAGGAGTGAGATTCAGAGGAGATATCTGAGATGTTGGCATAGAAATACTGAGATGTAAGCTTGTGCCCTTTGCTCTCAATCTCATTGAAGATGTTTAGACCAGAAGATATAAAGATGTTTTCCAGATCATATGGCTTTAAGTCTTCAACAATTATTGATCTCTCTACGGACATGGGGCTGTGAGAGAACTTTCTGATAAACAGATCTTTTGTAGTAGAAGATGATGAAGAGGAGGTGCTTCACCTGCATAGTGTGAAGGCAGAAAAGCAACAGATGGAAGAAGTTTAGAAGATGAAGGATTATAACCTCTAACTCTTTTAAGTGCCATGGAGTCAAAGAAGAAGAAACAAAGAGAAAAACTATATAAAATTGAAAAACAAAGGTTCAGAAGAGCAGATCTGAAAGAAAAATATGAAAAATAGTGAAGAACAAAGTTAGATATGAAGAAACTATGGTTTATAAACTTGTATATAAGGTTTAATGGAGTTTATGAGAGATATGAGTCGAATTGGTTTGAAGAGGATGAAGAAAAAAAATTATATAACAATCGAAATTGTACATGGATCAAACTGGGCCCATAAAACTCCAAACCATCAGTCGACTGAAGGCAAGGTTATCTAATATTGAAAAAAGAGTTAGTTGACTAAATAAAAGCCCATATCCATTAATAAACAGTCAGTCAACTGATAGCCTGCTAAAACCTGATTTTTCGATTTTTTTGAAAAATTATCCAACTCTTCCATAACTCTTCAAATACTGTTCCAAATAATACAACAAGACCAAAACATTAAACAAAGTATCATCGTCTTCCCATTTTGATCAAATTACATCCATATCTCAAATCCATCAAGTTTTTTATCAAATCAACTAGATTTTGCAATTAAGTGTCGATCAACATATCTCTAAGTCACGTACAACTCAAATCCATCAAACGGTGACATCTTTCATGCTTTATAAGTCACACGCATTGGATCTCAGTTTCGGGTCATCTAGAACACACAACCAATGCATGCAACATGATATACTGTATCATGAAAAACATACATGCATGCCAAGCATAAACATGATCACAAGATATAACCTGAAACGTACAACATGCGGTTATGCATAAACAACAACAGGATAACCAGAAAAACACTCAAGAAAGCATTGATCACATAAGTTCACAAACACAAGAAGTGTGCCCATCACATAGGAATTAACATGATCTCCAATCATGCCCCGACTACGCCAACCACAAAGATACACGTGGTTTTCACTCGTATCGGTGACATGCCGACGACTTCCATTGATGTTCACTCACACTTATCATGTTTTTGAAATTACAGATCAAGGCATTCAAACAAAAACAAGATATACCAAACTTAAACCAAGAACATGACAAGAATGTGATACCGACACGGGTAACCTTTTCATGTCATGAAGAGACCAAGTATAAAAATTTTAAGCACATAAGCTTCCTGTTACCTGAAACACTTAAGATAAAGACGTGAAACACTGAAAATACACATATAAGAAATACAACTAAGTAAAACTTATATATAAAAAGGCATCGCACTACTTGCCTCAAACAAGTAACTGCCTACTTACCCCAAACAAGGATATATATAAAACCGGGTACAGGGGATTAGACGCCTCGTAGTTCGGTTAAAGGATCCACTTGGCATATAGATGCTCTCTAATGTAAGACTTAGGAGCAGGTTGAACATATCTAGTCATGGCAATATGAAGACTCTTATTAATTAAGTCACATAGAAAGTCATCAGTGATACCTAAGACATCCAAGCTAGATGGGTCCATCGTCTCCTGGAAGAGAAAGAATGATTCTTGAATGGCTGATTTCCTGAGATAGAATCTTTAAGTCTTAGCTGTGTTTTCAAACAATCAATCACTTTTTTTAGCCTTGCTAGTTCACCAGTGAGCACATCAATCATAAGATATGTTTTTTCTCGATCATCTTGGACTCTAGCAAGTTCTTCCTGAAGAACCTTATGCTTGACCTTAGGATGACTTAGTTGTTTGGTCAAGTCATAACATTCATGGTACACATCTTCTTTTGCCTTATCATGATAGTAGTCACTCTCCACTTCACTTTTTTCAGCAAAGTAGTCACTCTCTGAAGGTTCAGAACACAACTCCTTGCCTTTGGATGAAATTCTAGCCATGAGTGCTAGGCAAGTAGTAGTGTCTCTGTCATCAGTACTTAGTGGAGAGTCAGGAAACTTAGGATGTTCAACAAGACTGTTAGTTGAGCTAGATGCGATGCTCAACTTCTTTGGTCACCACACTCTAATGATTTTCACCTTGTAGAAGATTTGTTGACTAGAAGTTCAAGATTTTTCTTCTTGGCCTCAAATGAAGCCACTGTTCTTTTCAAGTCAGTTTCTCTGTTAATCTTCTTGTTAGCTCGTCTCTTCCTGCAGAATCTAGGAATATGTCCAGGTTGACTACAAAAGTAACAACTCTTGACTTTTTGATGTAAACTTAAGCCTTGTCATGCTACAGAAATCTGTGACTCTTTAGAAGCCATGTATTCTAATCCATACTTATCATGTATACTCCTCGATACCTTCAAGAGATGATCTAGACTCATTGTCTGGGGATTGGAAGTAGACTTTCCAATAGATATCTTCATTTTCTTCAGCTCCTGAGACAAAGTCCCCTTCTCATCAGAGATAGATTGTAAGGATGACTTATGACTTGTGACTTGATCTTGAATTCCATCCTTCTCGACTTGGAGCAGCTGACACTTGTCATTCAGGTCTCTGATTTTGGTCCTGTTGCTTTCCAGTCTCTTTGCGGCCTTTTTGTATTCTTGTCACACCCCGATTTTTGATAAATGAATAATCACTAAATAAATAGCAAAAATCCACAAACCAAAAGCCAGGGTGTGAGTGGGTCGGTCCCACATGGAACCCAGACAGGCAGAAACATTCAAAGCCATAAGTTACAAGATCATAAACAACTCCAAAACTTAATTACCTTATTCCAAAACCATGAAACTCCAACTCCTGTCTCATCAACTCCAACGCTGCTCCTCGTCTACGTCCGACCGAGACTTACCCCAAGTTGCAAGAGAAACAACGAGGGTCAGCATTTTGAATATGCTGGTGTGAGTGTCTCTCATAAAAGGAGAGCTCACCAAAACTAACAAAAAGATAAAACAGATAAAACATGTATGCTTTGCAATTAATATAATTTAAGACAACTTACCCACTTGCCACTTGTGAGTGTATCTTTGGTAGGTCAAACCCTGCAACAAATGTTAGTGTGACCTACCACCTGCACTGGCATTGACAATGTATAGAAGCTTAAAAAGATTAACCAGTAATAAAACCTATGGAATAACTGAAGAACAAACAAATACCCATTCCATGCAATCACTGCACACCCACAACCATATCACGTTAGTAGACCAGCAAACCAGATGCCCGAGTTGTAACCGTTTTCACCACACAGAGTTATTGTGTCTTGATGTCGCGTTTCTGTTCGTTCATTAATTATCGTTGTCTGTTAGTTAATTTAGTTTGCACCCTAGCCACACTTATTGTTAGTCGTTTGGGCTCACACAGTACCCATCGGGCTCACACAGTACCCATAATTAAACCAAATCATTCGGGCTCACACAGTACCCATCGGGCTCACACAGTACCCAAGATAAATCAATACAGTTGGGCTCACACAGTACCCAACGTAAAACAAATCCACTGGGCTCACACAGTACCCAGCTAGAAGTCAATTGGGCGCACACAGTACCCAAGATAACTGTCTCGTCTCACGCAGACATTTAATCCATAACTAGAACGGAATTCAAATTCAGACTTGTGTGGCAACTAGGGAATTTATCATTTATCATTAATTTTGTTTCGTTAGCCCACAACAGTTATTGTAGCATTTTATCTCTTTTGGCACACAACCACTAAACTCGGCACACAGCCATTAAACCACATAATTAATTAAAAGCTATAATTATTCAGTCAAGGCGGTGGTCAAAGTAGTCAACGTATATATTTATGACAGTCAAGACGGTCAATGCTACACAATTTCAATCAAATCTACCCATTTACGGTCAAACAGTAGTCAAAGCAGTCATGACGGTCAAAGCTATATATTTCATATGCCAATATGCTCAATAGTGTATTCAATATTATATCCACTACCAATTCATTAATCAAAAGATAAAAAGAACACCATCATCATTTAACTATCCATGCATAAAATTATCAATAAAACCATTTGGCATTTACTTCACATTAAAACCGAACCAACTAATTATAGCCCAAGCCAAAGCTTCTAGTCAATAAATTATAAGCTACAAAAAAAAAACATATTATCATATGCCTCCTAGTATACATCCCACTGATACCCAGGTTGCCATGTATATGCCATATAATGAATTTAATTATTTACACCATGTTAATACCCAATTGCAGAAATAATTAAATTCCTTTATGTAAAACCAACCAAAGATGATATTTAATGTATTGGACTATAAGAGGAAGAATTTACAAGAAATAATGAAGCATGCTTTGTAATGGGAATATACTCAAAAATAATAATTCCTAACTGTACGCAATTCTTCTATATAAACCAAATTACAAAATGCTAGATATACTGTGTACACAAATTAAATTATATATTGGATGCTAAGAGAAACAGTTAGAGCATTACTGTACCTAGAATCCTTTTATACTCATCACATTCCTATTAATCCCAATATAAATATACTCTCCTTCTTACCACACCACATGTATTGTTATATTAACAACAAAAATAAAAGGTACTACAAATTATTTAAAGTAAAACAAATAACAACTTTGGTGAGAATTTCCACTCACCTAATGCACAGCACACCCAAATCAAGCTTTTAAAAAGAAATCAATGTTATCCAACCCATACATATGCATCATGTCATGTGAATCATACATACATCGATTCTATATAAACCAACTACTCATTCCCACGTGATGCAAAAGTCACTCTTTTATCACTTTATCAATGAATCATTAAAATATACATATAATATAACTCAAAACTACCCACTCACATTTAATCTTATGTACTTTCTTTCTCTTTCTCTTACTTGCCTTTTTTCTCTAGCTTTCTTTTCATTCACTATGACGGCTCCACCAACCCTTCCATAAAGCAAAGAATCAAAACTAAAAACCTAATAAAATTCTATTAGATATTATGTCACTAAACACTTGGGCCACCAATATAAACCCTGTCCAAACCCAATTAGTCTCTAGTTGGCCCATTCTTTCTTTTTCGAACCCAACATGTATTTTCCAAAAGCTCAAAATGTTTAAGCCCATATCCATATCCAATAAATCCATAAGAATATCATTTTTAAATCCTTTGAAAATTCGGGTTGTTACAATTCTTCATAAAGCTCGTTGTAGGCCAAATGTAAATCATCATCTTCAGAATCACCATCAGAATCACTATCTCCACACTCTAGACCTGAGGTCTCACATTCAGGCTTAGAAGTAGAGATCGCCATTAAAGCTCTCTTTGAGGTGGATGTCTCATCATCTGAAAAATCAAAGTTGCTCTCGGTATCTGTCTCTGATCCTGCAGTCGCCTTCAATTGCCTTGGGTCGGGAGGTGCTACTGGGACACACTATAGATATGCGCCCAGTGCCACCACAAGTATATCACTTCTTCTCATCTGACCCTTGGCTTTTCTTTCTGTCAAACCTTGATGTGCTCTTGTTATTTGTGTTGAATAAAGTAGACTGATTTCTCACGAAGTTCTTGCTTTTGTGGTACATTTTTCCCATTCTTTTAATCATTAACACAAGATGTTCATCATGTTCTTCAGGAATAGAGGATTTAAATGTTATGGACTTCTCAGGTTTAAAATCCTCGGCTTTAGAAGTCCTAGGAGCAATCTTCATCTCGAATGTCTGAATAGAGCCAACCAGTTCTTTCAAGTCGAGCTTCCCAACATCTTTTGATTCTTCAATAGTTATGACTTTGGGGTCGAACTTGACTGGTAGAGAACAAAGAATCTTTCTGACTATCACAGAATCTTCAACCTGTTGGCCTAAACCCCACATGGAATTGGTGCAGTCTTGTAGTCTGAGCCAGAAATCCCCGAACTTCTCAGAATCCTCCATTTTAATTCTTTCAAACTCACTGGTTTGTATCTGCATCTTGGAGTCCTTAACTTGGGTGGTTCCTTCATGTGAAAGTTTTAGAATATCCCAAGCTTCCTTTGTAGTCTCACATGTCATGATATACTTAAACTCTTCAGGAGATATGCCACAGTTTATGGAATTCAGAGCTTTAGCATTTGTATGACTCCTTGCTTTATCAATGGCTGACCATGTATCAATAGGAGCAACTGTAGTGACCGGCTCGCCATTAACAACTGAGGTGAAAGTCAGTTCTGCAAAAACATTCTCTACAACATCCCAACACAAAGGATCAAGTGACTTTAAAAACATTTTCATTCTAGCTTTCAAGAAAATATAATTTTTACCATAAAAAAGAGGTGGCTTGTTCACGGCACTTCCCTCGGTCGTGGACATCATTGTGTGGATCGTTTTCTCAAGTGTTTAAACCTTGAATGAGCAAATAGGCTCTGAGACCAATTGATATTTCTACACAATAGTACCCAAGCACTAGAGGGGGGGGGGGGGAATAGTCTATTTAAAAACTACTTAACAAATATCACCCCCAAACAGAAGAAACAGATACAACTACAGATATGCTTAGGATAAAAGATGCAGAATAAAGAGATTAAATAAGCAATCCTATCACAAGATACAATCAACTAACAAGCAAGATATCATGATAGGAAAAGTAAAGCATGAAGGATGAACAAAGAATGTGGTTTGGAATCTCTACCACAACTACCTCACTCTAGTCCTTGGGGTTATGCCTCCTTGAGAGTGGGCTTGTGAGAACTCAAACTCTAAGACTATTAACACCCAATACTTTTACAAGTAGTCAAGAACTTCTTGAGGTGGGTAGTGAAAGAGGCACTCCCACCTTCCGATTCAAGAACTACCTAACTAGAGGATAGTGAGTATGTTATATAGATATCTAACTACAAACACAAAGCATATAGAAATGAATATAAGAACAAGAAAGCAAACCAAAGAACACAAGATGTATAGTGGTTCGGCTAATATTGCCTATGTCCACTCTTCAAGTCGCCTCTTGCTATTAAGACAAATCCAAAGCTTTGGTACACCTCCAACAAATCTACACTATTCTCATTAGTGTTGATTTGATCTAACTTGAAAGTTGTTGAGATTTTTTCCAAAAATCTCTAACCTAGAATCCACTAGGGTTTGAAGAAGCTAATCCCAAGCTCCTCACCTTGAACTTCTTCTCAAGGGTTTTAACTCACTTTTACTCCAACAAGATGAAATCACATCAAAAGTCATACCTTTGGTAATTGGGGTTTCTCTCTTGAAAACCTCTCTTTATGGGTTTGATAGAGAAGATAAGATTGAAGCTCACTATGGGTTCATACAACACCCATTTACAACATTCACTCACTCTCACAAGGATTGAAAGGATTGGATTGAGTGAATGGAAGGAAGATGGATGAATTCTCTCAAAAAGGTCTTTCTCTACAAACTAGGCTCTGTCACTTGAATGCTCTTGAAGAAATGAACCAAATCCTTTTGTTGTCCATTTTCAAGTTTTGTTTTTATAGTCAAAACCCTAATAGATCCGTTGGTCAAAGTCAGTTGACCAACTTAGGGTTTTGACCAAGAAAACTGGAGGAATCAGAAGTGAACCAGAGTCAGAAAACCGGAATTCTCGTCAGCAAATATTACTGGAATGCCATTGTTGGTCAGTCAACTGATGAGAAGCAGCCAGCAGGACCATGTTGGTCAGTCGATTGACCAATTGATCAGTAAACCCCTTTATATAGTCAGTCGACTCATGTAGAAACAGGTCCTGCTTTGACTCGGTTTTGCTTGGTTGTTACCGATCACGTCGATTCTTGATGTCTTCAACTTCGAAGCTTCCCGGACACTTATACAACAAGACTTGGACCTAATAAAAGTACTCATAACTTTACATTACATGTGAAATATCCGTTTTACCCTTGTTTGTCACAATTCACAAGATATAACATTTACATACATAACTATATGTTATCTGTATATAACTATATATGTCCGTACATGGCTATTTTCAAAGGTACAAACTAAACTTAGAAAAGTAGAAGAAATGAGCTATACACATCTTTGAGCAAAAAGACTCTCTAGTCTTAGCACTTCTACGACACTCATGAAACTATTGTAATGTCGTCTCTTGAAAAAGATGGAAACTAAAAAGGTGAGCCACAACTCAGCAAATGAAATCCAACTTGCTAAAATTACATATCCCAAAGGATAGAAATATACCAGCCAAATCAAATCCACATCATACAAATAAAACACGTAACACACCAAATCAACAATTAAATGTACATTTTGGTTTATTAACGTCTTAAATTATCTTTATTTAGTTTGGAGAGTACACCTATAGGTGCCCGTTACACCCGTATATACCCATGTAAATTTGCATCCTTATGTGGATAGCTGGAGGTACAATTCATATAGCCCCACGCATGGTCATCATCCCATCACCTATTAGTGAATGGTACTGCTTATTTATAGACCCATGTGTTTACATCTTCCTCCCAAGCTTATATTAAATGTGTGTGAACGCATCCACAAATTATAACGACTGAAGCCACCATTGAATAAATGTGTGTGACTGCAATCAACTATGCCGAAGCCCCAAGTCGCATTATAGCGCATTACCGAGGGATGATAGTTAACTACATGTGTTGCAGTAATTGTTTTGTATTGCCGAGAGGTGACAATTTAATTACTATATTGAACATAACGAAATGCCATGATTGTTGCATTGTTTAGTTGTGGATATTGTTTCTTCCCCCTAATCATCATTGAATCTTCTTTCCATATCTACAATCTTATTTAGTTAGTTGAATTAATTGTTTAGTTTAATTGCCTATTGGGATTAGAGTCATTCTTTCTTAATTATTTGATTCATTAAGTGTTCTGTTAATTAGCATTTTTTAATTTTGTTTGAGCTAAGAATTCTCCCTTTGAGGTGGGTACGACCTTTGCTTGCTACCTATTCTACTTTGACATTTTATTTAATAGGCATAAGTTATAAATTATCTTTTGATCAAGATTCACTTTTATTACTCTCCACCTTTTCCAATAAGGTAGAAATGGGCGTTAGAGGTTTCTTGGAAAGCGGGAAATATATATTTCCCTAGTTATTGTTCAACGCATGATTAAATGATTGGATAACAACTGAATACTGAATCGTATGTTCTCTGTGTCTCCATCAACATAACCAGAAATCTCTTGGTAAAGTTCTTTAATATCTATCTGGTCCATCTAGAGAGTGAATAATGCTTTAGCTCCTTTCTTTGTCTTGACGATAAAACGATACTTCTCTTCAAACAACTCTTCAAATTGAATAAAGTTGTGTATTGATCTGGTGGTCAAGTTGTGATACCAGGTCTATGCTTCACCTTTCAGGAAAGATGAGAACATTTTGGCCAGCAACTTATCGTCATGATCTCAGATGGACATGATGCTCAAATAATTCATCACATGCTGGACCAGGCAACCATTTATTTCATTGAATGGCTGGAATAATGGCTGCTTGAAGTTAAGTGGCACAACATGGATCCTGATCTCCATTGAAAGTTGCGAGAATTCTAGCTTTGAAATTGCTAGCTTCTGAATTCTCTCTTCCTGGTTCACTTTGTTGGTGCGGCAATATCAATCATCTCCTTTAGCTACATGTGGTTTACGTCATTAATTTTTGGGTCTATATCAACTCTTAAATTTTGAGCATGGTTCGTCTCCCAAATTTCTCCTCTTCGGGCATGCCATCCCGGAGATAAGCTTTGGCAACTCCTCTTGCCTATTCTGCCTTCGGGTGGAACTTCTTCGACCGAGGAATTGTGTGAGGCCTTACGATCGCATTTGGGTTCAAGGGTTTTCGCGCTCCAAGATTGTATTTCCAGGGGGATATTGACATCATTGCTCGTTTGTCGTCATCCTCTCCAAGTTTGTCCCTAGACCGATCTTAAACAAGAGCTTTCTGGTGACATGTTTTGACTCTCGATACGAGAACGTACTTTCCTAACTGGTCTAGTACTCTGAAGTGAGGCTGAAGACATCTGGCAAATATTCCCTAGACGTTCTCTTTTCCCATTCCAGCCCTTGCATGGCGTATTTACCGTTGTTGCTCTTTATTAACATTTCCATCATTCTGCCCAGAATCCCTAGGTGGGTTCCTGGACGCTCCACTTGATAATTTAGGTCGTCCAATGATTCTGACAGTTATGTAATTCCGCTCTCGATTCGATGGATAGTTGGTGATGACTCGAACCTCTAAATTATCCTCTTTCAGAGTCTGACTTTTTTCAGGTAGGGGTGGACCTTCGGATCTGTTTCCACCCCTTTGAATCGATACTTGATTTACAATAGCTTCAGTTTGGCTTTCGTTAACCAGACTTTGTCCATTCTAACCATTGATGTTGCTTAACTTAGTTTTGTGTTTCCTGGAGTTCACTATTGCAACAACTTTCTCCAGTGAAAGTGTCAAGCATTCAAGGATCCAGAACTTATGGGAGGTTTTTTTGCCCCACGACGCGAGCCAAATAATATAGGTGCCAAAATATGCTAGACACACTCAAATCGTTACTCTATGAATGAATAGTCCCTTTGTAAAATTATTAAGGTCAAGTGAGTTAGCAAGATACAACTATGAGATATGATATATAAACCAAGATGAAAATAAAAGATAACTAGATGTAACCAAGGTGAATAAACAACAACACAACTAATCATACGAACTTGAGTCACTAGCTCGAAGGAGAAAAGTTTGTTTATCGAAATGGGTGCATAATGAGCATGCCCCACTTTGGGAAGCAAGAACACCCAACTAAATTTAAAGGGAAAAAACTTATTTATAGAGATGGGTACTTGATGTGCAAGCCCTACCTTAGCAAGCAAGAACTCCCTACTAGAGGAAATCAAGTATGTATACAAGTAGTGTTGTATCTATTCATTCTTAGAAGGGAAAAGAGCAAAGGAAAGCAAACCAAAGACAACACAAGGGTTTATAGTGGTTCAGCGCAAAGACCTATGTCCACTCTCAAGAAAGCTTCTACCAGCTCTTATAAATCCAAACAAAGAATGACTACACCAAGTACAACATTTCTCTTCACCTAGTCTATCATGGGTGAATTCTAGTTGATCTCCAACCTTGAAGTTGTAAAGACACCTAGACATTTGTAGGGTTTCACCTTGAATCTTCTCAAAGAAAAACTTAATGGGTTTCTCTTGAAAATCCTCTTTTAGGATGTAGAAATAAAGTTGTAGCAGTTAATGTGGGTTTATCAATTACCCACTACAAATACACCCACCTCACAATAAATGATGATTTGATAGTTAGTGATGTTCAATCAATAAAAATTGGATGGATTTAGTGTGATGTCCTTTTTTGGGGATTTTGCCTTTCTAAAAAACTTTCTAGAAATGTAGAACATACACCATCAAGTGTTCTCAAAGCTTTTCCAGCCTTTAATACAAAACAAGCAAATATATTTGTTAGTCAAACATTGGTTGACGAGACCTGGGTAATTCATCATGGGTCTGGGTTAAAACCACGATCTAGGCCTTTATTTCGAAAACTAAATCCGTCATCCAGTCGACTGGGCATTTAAGGGTTTAAGTTTCTTGTCGACTGGAGTTAAGCATTTCTAAAATTCTTCTTCAATACAATTCGTAGCCTTGGTTCCTTCATGTCTTCAGCTCCAAATTTTACAAGAACATCATACATAAGACCAACACACTTACAAGGACTCTACAAATATATTATATGTGTTTTTACAATTTTGCCCTTGTCATAGTTCACAACATATACATTATACATTTACATGTAGTATATGATAAGACTTGACCTATTGCTAGGCTGCATACGTATGTAAGGAAGATGATCCCTGGAAATCAAATATTTGCTCTCACGAAGTAATAATGTCGTTTACTCAGTGAAAGGCTTGTAGTTCAGGGAAATGATGTCCCTTGTATTTATTGGTAGACCGAAGTAGATTATTCTAACCGCTCTTCCGGTTAACGCTCCACGAACCCATGTAGCTCTAACTGTGGATGAGGCTCCCATGAAAATATCAGGTTAGCTACTGGGAAGTTACTCCATAGCTGGATTCCTAGTAGAGCCACGTGTCAGAGGCTTAGAGTTTCATTGGCCTAAGAAGAGAATTGGATTCATCAACTAAACCGAGTGGGCAATTATCCTAGATTCTGTTTCCTTGAATAGAATTGAACGATTCCCAGTTACTTGTGGTATGTAGATCTGTCTTGTGAAAGCAGTGGACAAGGGCTTGCCTTCTGGCCGGGTGTCCAGTCTCTCCTATCTCGATCCAGCCTTGCTAGCTGGGGGATGATCCAGGGATTTTGGTCTACTAGCAACCGAGATCCCTTTACACCTTGATTTGGGAAAGGCCCATAGGCGTTCGGCCCATAACTTCGTCCATAGGTGTCATTGGACTGTCAATGGCCTAGCGTACGCTGGATAACCTAAGATCTCCAAGTGATTGGGTGCTCCCCGTACAACTTTTTATAAAGCTACTGGGACATATGTCGGTATTTTAGATTAGTGATATTGAAATTGTAGTTCGATTAGGTTACAATATAAGTTTGTTGAAAGATGTAAGAATATGAGGTTTTACCCTTATGAACTTGGTGGACTTAATATATTAAAGCCCACTAGTGTTGATAATTGTATGAATGGGCATGGGCCTTATTGCAAACTGAATTGAGTTGGGGCCCTTTATTGGGTATTGTATTAGGCTTATGCATGTTATTAACATGGGCCCGCTTGGGGTATTAACACATTGCTGCCTTTTTTGTCGATTGGCAAAGCCATTTAAGAAAAGAATGATAGTTG
>JABWDY010033958.1:0-21633 GCA_013358455.1 Thalictrum thalictroides | reverse complement strand
TATACCACCATGGCTTGATTCCGGCGGAGGGAATTGAAGTCAATGCATGAAGAACCACTCTTGACCCTTTCTTTTGATGGTCATGAGTGGTGTGATATGAGGGATATCATGGATGGGGTTTTGAAGATGGGGGTTTTGGATGATGGGGATGCCTAATGCCCTACGGATGGTGTCATGGTCAAGAACGTCCTCACCTCCGGCGTAGGGAACGAACCAATCACCATCGTTGACCCGCTGCAAGCTGTCGTAGAAGATGTCGACGACGGTGGGGTGCCATTGGTCTTACTTTCGGCATAAAAGCTCCTTCCAACCCCTTGTACGTATCTCTTTCCGGAAGAATTGGTTGCACATGGGGTCTTTCATGACTTTTCGGTAGGAGTTCTCCGGCAAAACCTTCCTTCCACCATTTATGGTAACCAAAGCCATGGATAGAGTGAAGAAGAATGAAGAAATGAAGGAAAGTTAGAAATCTGTCAGAAAAAACCAGATTCTGTGAAACTCGCGCCGCGCGAGTTGACTTTGCTATGGAGGTCGCGTGAGGCGAGTTACACTGAAACGAGAAAAAAATGACTTCTATAGAAATCGCGCACGGCGAGCTGGATGAGCAAGAGAGGTCGTGTGGGGCCATCGAAACAGAGAAGAAATGGATTAGAACTTGAAGATTTTGGTCGAAATTGAGCGGAAATGAGTGAGAGATTTTGGTCTGCGCCGTTGAGAGGAAATGAGTAAGAGATGATTAGAACTTGAAGATTTTCAAAGGCGGGCTTGAATGTGTTGATTCTCGTCTGTAAGTACCTTGGATCTTCTTAGAGCGGCAACGGCGCCAAATTGATTTGATGATTTTTTGTTATTATCGTCAAATCAGCAGTGCTAGTAAACCCAGCTACAAAACGTGTTAGTACTACCGGCACTGCTATAAATAATTCGCCTTTGTGATTCTAACAACTAAACTAATCATAAAACTAGTGTAGAGGCAAGTATCGGGGTATTGAATCCACTCACCCAAGAATTGGGTACTTAGCTACAAACAGGAAACAACAATGATAAAGGTTGACGTCGTTTATAAAGGGATTTATGAAATGTAGGAGATTAATTGTTTGAGAGTAATTACGACTAAAATAATGTAAATGCGAGTAAAGCAAAGCAAGCAAGATAAAATAAAGGTTGTGAATATGGAAAGAAAATCGGGGTATTACTTCGTTTCATAGGCAAATATTCAAATTAACTACTCATGTTTGTTTCCCATGCATCCAACTATAGCTCATAGACAAAGCAATATCTGGTAGTGAGTTCCCTTGCACTCGACCTAGGAACTCGACCTCAAGAAGTATTCAAGACCTAGTACCTCTCATCTCGATGCTGTCATGCAAGTAATGAATTACAACTCTTTATACTATTTGTTAACTACCTTCTCTCTCTCGATGCCAAGATATGTTAACGGACGTATGAGGCTCGAAAGTCTCTACACATGCAAAAAGATCACTTTTTTATTTATTATGAAGAACAAAGAGCAAAACTATCCTATGTGATCAATCATAAAATAATTACCTTTCTAGCATGGCAAACATGGAACACATGTAGTAAATTCTTCTACTTACCTAATCCACTTGTAAAACCCCATGAATCGATTAGCTCATGATGATTGCAGTGATGATGATAGTTGTAGATGTAAAAGACATAATAAAAAGACAAAGATATAAAGATGAAATATTAAATTGCATGAAAAGTAAAGATACGATAGAAAAGTAAAGAACTTGAACTTAAAAAGTAAACAGACTTGTATTATAATCAATGGAACTTCTTTCTCAACATAAAATAAAGTAAAACCTAATGTGATACTTCAATTAAAGATCAAAGCATAATGAATTTCGTGGCACTCCTCTCCTTATATAGGGAGGAGTCCTTTTAACCCTAGAACTCCTTGAAAATTGTTAGAAAAGAGTTTGTAATTTATTAAAAAACTTGTAGGAAGCTTTTGGAGATGGAATTTGGTGGAGATCTTAGTTAAACAACGTGGAAGACTCAGTCAAAATCTTAAGTCCAAACTCTTTTTAGAAACATGACTTCCAAGAAGCCCAAGAGGCCCAAAAACAATCAACAAAAATTGGGTCTGATAGGTTTTGACGAGTCTTTTTGACCCGATTCCATCTCTGTCTGCTGCAATCTTTCTTGACAGTCTTGAAGTAGGAAGTGAGATCTTTCCAATGCCTATTTGTTCTTCAAAATACGAGCTCTCTAACCATTTCGTTTAGTTGCGTCAAGTTGGCTACTTGAAACTTTCTTTTTGCCGCATTTTGCTTCCTTTTAGCTTTTCCGGGCGAAATGTACCTAAAAAAACGTAATTCTAACAATACCAAGCATATCATATCACTTTATATTATAACTTGGGACAAATATACGTAAGTTAAAGGGATATATTTACACTTTTGAGCACTTATCAGCAATTCTTCTTATTTATTAATTACACTAATTCATCAACAACGCAATTTTCTAACTATTAAAATTTAAACACAGGTAACACATGTTGCTCCGTTGCTCAAAAAGAAGTTTGCACCACCAACAGGATCAAAGAGGAAAGGATCATTTTTTCCAAATGTCATCACCTACATGAATGATATTCCTCAACAAGGATCAACGTAAGCTTTAACAAACTTAAGTAATTAAATTTATTTTTTTGATATGATTCATGTTCATCTAACTGATTGATTGTGTTTACATTTCAAAGATGACTGTGGACTGTATGTCTGCAAATTCATGAAGGACATTCTTTGTTCAGAACAGTGCCTAAAAGCTACCTAGATGGCTATGGCGACTTGCTAAGGGCGAAGTATGCCTACAAAATATTGGCAGATAAGGGTTATAGCTTTAACAAGGAAGAGTTCGTGAACAAGAATGTTATACATAAAAAAAAACTAGGAATGTGAGAGGGATGAGAGGATGTCAACTTTAAACAATATTTTTTGTTAACAATGTGAAGTCATGTGAATGCCAAACAATTATTTTTGCTTAAAACCCAAATATTTGTGAATTGTACGTAATGGTACTATTTACTTAATGAAAGAATGTTTGAGTGTTATTTGCTTCATGAAAGATTGAATTGTACTGTTTGCACTATTTGCGTAATTGATTAACAACTTATGCAACAAATGAAAGGTTGCCTAACATGTTAAGCAACTATTGCTCAACTTGATAAGCTATGCTAATTGAAAAATTGCCTAACTACTTAAGCAACTTGCCTAACATGTTATGCAACTATTGCTTAACATGCTAAGCAACAAAAATACAAAGTACATCACCTTGCTGAAAAGTTGCTTAACATGTTATGCAAATTGCCTATCATGTTAAGCCAATTGCTTAATACCTTAAGCAACTCATGGAAAATTTACTAAAAACACGTAAAAAACACTTCTTAAAAAATGTTTAAACATTTAAATTGAAATCCTTAAACTCATTTATCAAAAGGTTTGCAAAACTAGAACAATGAAATGTAAACCAAGAAGTTAGTTATTGAAATATGGGCAAGTTCTTCGATTGTGATGACCAGTTGTAAGGCAACTCGAACATTTCTGAGTTCTTGTTCGCTTTCTTGACCCAGTATTTGGAATACGCTTGTTCTTTGGCCTATCAGGAGGTCTCTTAACATCTGGAGGCAATATTTCAGGTTCTTCTTCACAATCTTTTGGCTTCTCATCATTTGGAATAGGTTGAATTGCATGCGAGTATGCCTCTTGGAATGTGGTAACAAAGAAATAAGATTCTATAATCGTATATTCGATCACCTTTAGCAACAATTGCAGCAACAACATGCTTGCATGGAAATCCATATATTCTCCACTTCCCACAAGAGCAAATCCTATCCCCATGATGAACAGAATGTTGTTTATTCAGCTGCACTTCATAAACAAAATCACTTGGCTTTAAAACTTTCATAGGACGTGCTTCCTGAATCCTCTTAGCCAACAAATCTTCCATTTCAGGACACAATACCGAAGTCCACTTCCATGAATCATCATGCCTATCTGCCATCAACTTCATTACCCTTCTCCAAATTCTATCAAGCATGGCACAAATAGGCATAAACCACTCCGCAATTGTCCAATTGTTAAAACTCTCAGCTATATTAGAACACAACTCACCATAACGTCGACCTGTGAAGTAAGCATTGGCAAAGTTCTGTGGAGGCAAAGCTTGCATGAATTGTGCAGTCTTTTCAATATACTTGGAATGAGTCACTGCATAGGCACATCTTCCAAACAGCTTCCTAAGATTCCCACCAGTAGCAAAACGCGCAGCAGCAGTAGCAAGATTATTTTTAAGATGCCACATGCAGAAAGAATGATGGCAATCAGGAAAAACCAAACGAACATTCTTCATAAGAGAGCAACGCCTATCTGAAATAAATTATATAGGTCTCTCCCGAGAAACAATGGCTTTCAAATTCTCCAAAAACCACAGCCAGTTTGAATCATTTTCAACTTTAGCAACTGCAATAGCTACAGTGAACATACCTAAAAAAAGTAAGAAAACTGTATTAGTATTACTACTTTATTGCCTAACATGTTAAGCACATTACCTAACATGTTATGCAACTCAGGAAAAATTGCCTAATATGTAATGCAACTCATAAAAAGTTGCTTAACATGTTATGCAACTCATAAAAAGTTGCTTAACATGTTATGCAACTCATAAAAAGTTGATTAACATGTTAGGCACCAATAATTATAAAATCTTCAAAAATAACAAAACTGGAAAAATAAAACTGAATCATATACCTTCGTCGCCATTTTTTGCTGTTACTGAAAGAATACAACCTTTGTACTTGGATTTCATAAAAGTTCCATCTAAACAAAGCATAGGCCTGCAATACCTAAAACCATAAATGCTCGCCTCAAAAGCAATAAAAAAACGTTGAAACTTCTTCGTCTCAGGTTCAACCTCCAATAAAACACGGCTTCCTGGGTTCGTTCCCAAAATAACATCTCTATACCATGACAACTGATTGTACGACAAACCAGCATCTCCATATATTTGTTTTATCGCCATCAGCCTAGCCGTATATGCATAATAATATGTCAAAGTAATACCATAATCCCTTTTAAATTTGTCCATAATATCCTTTGGCTTAATCAGAATGTTGTCATTTACCTTTCCAAGAATTAATGACATTACAAGTGCACTTGAGAAATTGGGATCATTATAATCTTTACAACAACTACCACAATTATGTTCCAATCCCCAACCATTTCCTTCAACCTCATAGGACCACCAGAAGTACCATATGACACCGCATATATCATCCATTTACATTTCTCTTGTTCATCTTTCAATTTAACTTCTTCAAAAGACTTCTTACAAACAGCTTTCACTCTGCTTAAATCATTTTTCACAAACGCATACTTGAACCCAGATTCAATAGAATGCTGTCGAAGCTTATTTCGAACCTCAATAGCTCCACCACCAAATACCTGACCAACACCAGTAAATACATTCTCCCAACCATTAGACTTTAACGCTGGCCTACAAATTTCTTCATCATCCTCAATGCAAGAAGAGCTACTACTTCCAATTTCATTATAACAAACATTATCAATAGCCATCTTCTTCAAACAAATTAAAATCCACACAAAAATATGTCCACCTTTACAACAAACATTCTCCCAACCACGTTTACCATCACGATCAAAAAAGAGATCAAAAACCAAAGGAGACAAGTCTTTCCAATGACAACAAATGGCACTATTTAACTCAGAAACCCAACTATCACAAGTAAGCTCATAAGAAAAACTAAACCTATTATACTTAATCACACCAGTAACACCATCACTTCGAGTGATAGCCAAGTTCATACCTACTGCACATGTACAAAACAACAATAATACATAGTTATATAGTTGCTTAACATACTAATCAACACATGAAAATGTTGCTTAGCATATTAAGTACTAGATATAGACTAATAAACATGTTGCTTAACATATTAAGCACTAGATACAGACTGAAAAACGTGTTGCCTAACATATTAAGCACTACATACAGATTAACAAACATGTTGCTTGACATATTACAGACTAACAAACATGTTGCTTAACATATTAGGCACAAGTTGCTTAACTCACAATTCACAAACTTGATTTACAGACAAAATCTCATCATTCTAAAACTGTTGAATGCAGTTCATACCAATTCCATGAACGAATAAGCAGAAATATTAACAAATCGCCAATAGAATCTAAACTTACACATAAAAAAAGTAAATATAAAATGAATGATCACCAAAATCTAAAAAGTAAATAGAAAACTAAACATACGAACCTATTAAATGTTCAAATCAATTGAATTTTTCTTCTCTTCAGATCTCAATCTTCAACAACAGCAAAAAAAAAAAAAAAACCATATCTGATTCTTCACGATCTAAATCATAAAGATCTAAACAATCGCAATCTCCTTTTTCTTCAATCGAACAGCCTCGCAATCTCCTTCTTCCTTAATCGAACAGCAAAACCGAGATCTCCTTTTCGAGCGAAGCAGAAATCTCTTTCTTCTTCTTGGAGCGAAACTGAAACTGAAAACCGAAAATTCAAAAATGAATTCTCTGATATATATATATGTGTTTTGAGGGGTGTAGTTGGTATTATTAAAATACACCAAACCGAATAGAACGAGTATTTGTCCTAGAAACATATACAAAACGTTATAATAGTATTCAACTAAACCAATAGTAGGCATGTGTCCTTTTGCAGAAACAAACTTAGGCCCAAGAGTAAACCTAGAAGAAACATAGTAGATGGTCCTTGGGCCTAGTTTTTAGATCAGATTATTAATTAACTCAGGTGAGTAAAATACAAGGCAACGAATATCATTGAGATCGAGACGGAGATGGAGTCATCGTCTCACATATATACTTAGTAACATAGATGATAGATCAATTAAGTAAATCTGTAATATTTTCTTTTCTTTTCTTTTGAAAAATCTAATTTATAAATCTATAAATCCTTTACATATCCACTAGGGTTGACTGTTGAGATTCTACATTTGATAAACACGAGGAAATTATACAAAAGTGGATTACAATCGCAACATGGATTCAAATTGTAAACGATGGTCTCTACATTAAATCTTTTGTTGATAGATTTTAATAAAGTTAACTAGTTATCTCCATCCTAACTGTTGGGATTTGGGACATGACATTGGATTGATTAGTAAGTAGCAGCTAGAACAAAAATCAAATCAATTATAAATTGAGAAACAAATTAACAATTTCATTTCATGAATAGTAGTCCCATACATATTATATATTTGGATTTTGCTCAAAAGGCACTACAACATGATTTTTAATTAAGCTACTTTTCTAAAGACGACCGAGCCTTAGAGTTAAGTCCAGTTCTTCCTTTACATATGTCGTCTGCTTTATTAGCAGAACATTGTCAGTGATGGGCTTCTTGTCTGATAGCTTAGAAGCAGTGAGTTCATCAGACACTTTAGCATTCACAACAAAATGTTGAATGAAAAACATTTTTTGAACACTACTACTCATAGAAGTCCCAACTGGTGGGGTTTGTCGAGATGTTGTAGATCCATTTTTACTTACTTTGGCCTTAGCCTCTCTGAGGGCTAAAACAGTTCTTATTTTAACAGCCTTGGCAACTCTGAGGGCTGCAGTGGCTCTCCTCGCTGCTTCTCTTTTAGAAACAAAGCCAGGTATTTTCACATGACTTTTAGTATGGCCAGCAATAGCTTGGCTAAGAGAGAACTTCTTATTACAAAATCGACATGTATACCACTTTGGTATCATACGATTAATTTCAGTAATGCCATTGTTGGATGGATTGATTGACTCAACAATTGCCATGGAGATAATAATAAAATAGAAAAGAAACAATTAAAATAAAATAGAAAAGAAACACTTACAGACTTACTGTTCAATAGAGTTTAACAAAGAAGATAACGGGTATTTATAGGGAGAAAAATATACATATTAGTGTGTATAAAATTCATGCCACAAAAAGAATCCATTAAAAGATTTTGTATTTATGAACTATATTCTTTGTGGGGCCAATGGAATATATTAAAAATTGCATTTTTATCATCAAATCAAAATATTTACTTATATTTTATCAAAACTAATTATCTTCCAAATATGGATAACAACTTTTTAGTAGTAGTTGATCTTTGATAGTTCCTATTTTGTAATTGGAAGTAAATCTCATGGGGAACAAATAAAAAAAGTTCTATTTGATAACGACCAATACGTGTGATTTATGTTAGATTATACATGTGATTTATATCAAACTCGAGGAAGAATGAGCCTAATTCAAATGCAAAATAGCATATTAGTTCTTATGGTGATTGTCCTCCAAGAATTTGTTTATTATACATTTTGATTTAACAAAATTAATGTGTATATTAACGTGTATATCTTGTCATGCAAAATTTAGAATTTTGTTCAAAAAAGCTCGAACTTAGTGTTTTTTGTTATTAGAGAGTACATACCTTAGTTACGAATTATATGAGAAAATTAAGCTATATAACATGTTTAATATGGCAACATGCTTTTAATTTTGTTGGCTAATTTAGCTAATAAATGTGAAATATAAAATTATGACGTGATTCAAAAATAAAACCCTAATCTGATAAAAACAATAGGTTTCTACTGAATCGAAAAATTCTCTGTTATAATAAAATTGGCTAACACATTAAATTCCTCCACGTAATTTTTTTGTACATATGCATGTTGCATCATATTCCTGATCTAGAGTTTAATTAAGAGCTTTCAATATCGGCTCAACAAAATTTTATAATATTTTACTCTTCAAATTTTTGTTAGGGTTCAAAGTTTATTTTTTAAAATCAAATGCAAATGTGTAATAACCAGTATTTCCAATATTAGATAAGCATGGGCATATTAGAAATTGGATTCCTGATGAAAATACACATCCATACGTATATAGTAGACGCTGTGGAACATTCTGATGCATTCTTCGTGATCAAATCCATTGGAAAAGAACGAATCTGTTTTTTGTTTTCCAATAAATGTAGGTTATATATTAATTGCCACTATTATAGAAATCTCCATTAATAAGATTACATTTATAGCGTTGTGGGCAATATTGGTATAAATATTTTGCCTATTAGCATTTTACAACCTAACACTATGTTTTTTTGGAGTCTTACAAATTTATAGTGTTTTCTATAACTGTTATACTTTCTCTTTCAAGCATAGCGTTTTTCGATCTCCTATTCTTGTCTAATAGCATTTTACAACAAAACCCTCTAAGTTTATGAAAGTGTTTTACTAATTCATTGCGTTTTGAAAACATTGTTATAAATGTGCATAGCGTTTTCGATAACATTGCTATTATCTTTATGTCTATTCGTCTATTTTCCTTCTCTTCCCCATTTGTGCTTCTTCTCTCCCCAAACAGGCAAGCAAACATCTCTTTCTATTCGATCTGATCAAGGTTATACACAAATTAGTTATCTTGTCGGCCTCTATTGTTTCTTCTCTACATTTCCTATCTAATTTTCTCTCCATTGCCTCCACTCTTTCACGGTAAGTTTGAGGATTTTTATTTTGTAAATTTAGGAAGGGTAAATTCCCGAAGAAGCATATGTTTATGGGGTTTCTTCCCAAATCAGCACACTTGAGGGAAATCTTCCCAAACAAGCACACTGATTTGACATATACACACTTTATTTGTGAGAATTTGTCTTCTAGCATATTTTCCTTCCATTTCTACCCTTTTCTTGAAATCATTACTTTTTCAGCACTTTTCAGTACTTCTGTACTTGATGTGACAGACAGCAAGTTAAATACTGACCATTGGATCTGCAGATCTGCTTAGGACCATTGGATTTACATATGTTACAGTTAGTACTCTACCTACTAAGTTTTATCTGCTAGATTACCAAACTGCTAAATTTCTGCCACGTCTCAACATGCCACATGTCACATTTATGGCGGGAAACCCGAGCGGAAAAACTGTTACAATGCTTAAATGATAAAACTGGATTGAAACATGGTTCAAATCCAGATAACTTCCCCTAATAACTTCCCCTAATACCAAATTTTGAAACCACCATTTCCACAACCGTCCCCCACTCCATCATCCACTTCTTTTATTTTCAATTTATTTCTTTAAACAACTCATCATCTTCTTCTCTTAACTTTTTCTCCTCACCCATGACTTCAGCCACCATTCTCTTTACTTTTTCTCCATCAATTGAACCCTCACATTTCTCCCTCATCTTCAATTGAACCCTCCCAGTTCTTCCTCATCTTCTAGAACCCAACAACCATCTTCCAATTTATTCCTCAAAATGCCAAGGGTAAGGGTTGATGATGACGAGAGTTCAAGGAATTTCTCCATTACTGTTCGTTGTTCCACATTAAAGCTTTACAATCATTTCCTAATTGAAGGTTCCAAAATTCAACCCACCGAATACCAAACATTTTCTACTTCTCCTTTCGGGCAATTTTTGAGATTGGAAGGTCAAAATAGAGTAAAAATAATCACTTCAATCATCACTAAAATTGTTGCAAATAGAGTAGGAAGATTGAAGTATTCGTTCGAGGGAAGAGTTCTAGAGTTTAAAATGATTGATTTGGCACTTGTAATGGGGCCATTGAGATTTGGAAATTTGTCGGTCGATTTCATCACGAGGAAACCAACTGAGTACAGTGATTCAGAAACAAGTATTTCCCAAACAACTTACACATCAATGATCAGCATATTCTAAATGCACTAACATAAGCAAGGTAAAATGCAAAGGCTGACAAAGATGATGTGAACAGATTAAATAAGTTGTACTTTCTGGCAGTATTTCTTCTTCCTGATTCATCAAAAACCATTGATGTAAGGTATGTTGATCTGGCTGAAAACTTAGATTCATTTGATGAGTTTCCATGGGGTACAACTTGCTTTAAATTGCTTGAGAGTACTCTAGAAGATGTGTACAGAAGGGTAGTAGAGGGTATACAAAATTACTGCATGAATGGTTGTCTTTTTGCTTTCCTTATTTGGGCATATCTACATCTACCTGACCTTGGTCCTAGAAGGCTTGGTAACAGTCCTTTTCCAAGGATGTTAGGATGGCATGATCTGCCAAGTAGGAACAAGAGTGCCAAAAAAATTTATGAGAAGTTTCACCTTAAAAAAGGCTTCATCAATCTAGCCTACCCATTGGATATAACTCTGGAAGAGAAATTTGCTGCAAATTTACAAGTTGTTGAAGAAGTAAGTACTAATATTTCTCATTGATTTCTAGGTATCTACTATAATATACTTTTTATACTCTATAATGGACGTATTATCTTCTAGAAGTTATACTTTTATTTTATCTACTACATTGATAGTTTTATACTCTACAACTGTACACTTATCTGCTACTTTTTAATTACAGTTTCAGGCTCTTGTACAAGCTGAGTATGAAGAGTCTTCTACTTCTAGGCCATTTCCTAGGGAAATTCTTTCATCATCTTTGACAAGAAGTGTTTCCAATTTGATAACACTTCAAAGGGATGCACTTGAGACAATTCTTAAAGGAGTTTTTGAATGGTATGTTTTTATATACTATAACCCTAATTTATATCCTTATCCTCTCTGCATTGTGTTTGGTTTATCCTCTTTGTTATATTGGTGTATAAGTTTTTCATGATTTAAGGAAATGAATGTTGTGTATGGGTAATAGAAATCATGCATTCTTATCTACTATAATACAATGCTATACTCTACTAGTTGTGGGTTATCCTCTATATATCAGATATATCTGCTACAGTCTAATTTCAATATTTTCATAGGGTTGCAAGGCAGGGAAGAGTTCTTACAAAGGCAGTGATGCAACTACAGCTGTTAATGATATTTTTGAGAAGCTAGGTAAGGGAGCATCAAAGAAAACATCCAAGAAGAAGGTAATTGCTTCCAAGAATAAGGTAGCTGCTTCCAAGAAGAAGGTTTCTATTTCCAAAGTTTCTACTTCCAAAGCTTCTAAAACCAAAGAACCCAAACAACCAGTAGCTGCACTGAAGAAGGAAAATGTAGGTGCCTCTTCACAGGCTTCCCCCAACAAAAGGACAACCAGATCAATTAGCTCATCACAGGCTTCCCCCAAAGATTTTTCAATAAAAAAAACAGTGACACCAAAGAAACCAATTGTGGCAGAAAAAAAGGATAAAACCATTGTAGCAGATAAGAAGAAGATTGTAGAAGATAAAAAGAAGAATGTAGCAGATAGAAAATCCCAACCTGTTGGGAGAGAGAAGATGCCACCCAGGAAGAAAGCACCCTCTTACCCCAAAAAAAAAGTAAGTGATGAAGCAAATCCCCAAATTATAGATTATGAGATGATAGAAGGTGAAAAAGTACTAGCATAGACTACAGTTAGAACCACTAGGAGTAAAAAAGAATCTTTAGGGCAGTTTGAGCTGAAGAAAGGACAAGTAAACAAGACAAATATGTAGAGGAAAAGGGAATCAAGAAGGGACAGGCTGATGAAAAAGGTAGAAAGAGGACAAGAACAGAGGAGGAAGGGAAGAATAAAAAGGAAAAGGGATCAAAGAAGGGTAAAAAGAAGGAAAATTCTGAGGAAAGAGAGATGAAGAATACAAAGATGGTAGGTGTAGATGTTGATGAGGAGTATTTGGACTTAGACCATTTCTTTGTGTTCCAATACTTTATCTTGGTTGGAAGGATGAAGAACAAACTGGTCAGGGGCAACAGCCTGACATAGAAGAGGAAAAAAATAGAGAAGATAGAAAAAGAAAGATAGCTAAAGTTCTAGCTCCATCAAGAACACAACCAGGGAGGAAGGTTAAAGATCAAGCTCCTGAACTTACTTGGAGGAGAGAAATAAAAGCAAAGAGGGAGGCAAGGAAGTTGAGGGAAATGAAGGCATGGAAGAATCTGTCAGATGATGACATGCACATGCCCAGCAGTAGAAAAGCCAGGAAAAGGGCTGTGTGGGATGATGGTATTTCATCAAGTGGGAATGAGCCTATTGGTGAGGTACTTAAGAAGATCAGAGCTGCTGCAGATCCTCTTGAGAAAGCTATGTCTAGTATCAAAGGCCTTTCTGTATTGATGGACATGGAAGCTGAGGTTAATGATAAGACCAAACATGTTGATCCTTCTGCGTCTTCTAAAACAGGAGGTACATCTGCAACAACTGGAGTTCCATCTACTACAAGTGAACCACCTCCTACTACAGGTTCTTTATCTTCTACTAATGAAGTCATATATAGTACACCTGAAAGACTTCCTACAACTGAAAATCCATCTTTTACAAGTGCATCCTCATTTACTAAAAGTAGTAATTCGTCTTCCAAAAGCACAAAAGCATCTTCTCCTTCTACTGATGATGATGACCACGGTGATAATAATGATGATGATGCTACTGATGAGGGTGATGATAATGATAGCAAGGATGAGGATAAAAAGGATGAAGATATGTAGGCTAATAGTGATGATGGTGACAATGATGGAGCTGGTAATCTAACTAATGTGGTGGTGAATAAGCAAGATGTACCGGAGGAGTATAGAGTTGAGTCACTAGACTCAACTGACTCAACACCCGAGAAGGAGGATCCAAACAATGTGCCATCCATTGGTAGAAGTGAAGATGAATCAAATGAGAAGACAGCTGACCTGCAATCACAAAAAGAGGCAAAAAGGGTTAGGGTAGCAAAAGCTCGCCAGAACATTGGTGATGTAGAGGTAGTTGGTGCCTGAAGTGTAATGCAAAGATTCCATCTTTGTTCAAAGACCCATTCTTCAACAGAGATGTAGTTGAATCTGATACACATCTCTGTCACTATTACTGAAATTTGGCAAAAGAAAAAAAATGGTGGAGTGAGTTTGTGGAGTTTATGATTATAATGAAGGATGCTGTGTGAAATCCTACAACACACTCTACAAAGATAATTGGCTGGATGGTGAGAACATTACATCATATTTGAAGTTGGTCATCCATTGGTATTCTACAATGAGGACATATTACTTCAAGGATGAAGATCAATATGCAATTGTTTCAACTACTTATCTAGGTGTAAGTATATTTTTGTTGTTGCAATTGTTACCTTTTATTGTGATCTGTTTTAATAATTGTTTCTCCTGTTGCAAATAAAGATAAAGAACGCAGTCAAGCCAATATACAACGAGCTTATGAAGGACAAGAGCTTTGCCAAAATGAAGCCTCAAGAAAGAGTTCTTTCTGGTCGTTTCCAAATTGATGATGGATGTAGTTTCATGGTTGATCCTTGGTTAGGCCTCCTTGATCAATTTCACCCTATAAAGGCAAAGGCACTTCCGATTCCTTTACATGTAACTTTTTTATCTAATACATTGTGATTCCTATCTACTATTATTTCCTTGCTATCTTCTATAATTTACAGTGAATTTATCTAAGTGAAATGTATGTGTGTGTTGGTTATAGGTGAATGACAACCATTGGTTGCTGACATCATTCAATTTTATAGAGGAGATTGTTACAATCTATGATTCATTGGTATCAAAAAGGGCCACGCAGGAATTGAAATACCTAGAATAATTTCTGCCAAATGTTGTATATGTTGCTGATCCTTCACAGGTTGAACTGAAAATGAACATGAAGTGGAAGCGTGAATATGTTGATTGCGTTCAACAAGAGGATGGCTGTAGTTGTGGCCTATTCTTTCTTGTTTATGTTGAATGTGTGCTTCGAGGAATACCATCCCACTTTGCTGCAGATCCAAACCAGATGCGCTTCCGTATTGATGGAGACCTCATTGATGCTGGGGAATCTCCAGCTTCATTAAAAAAGAAGAAGAAGTGAACCTATATTATTTTAGTGTTTGTTTGTGTGTTTTAATGGATTGTGACCTATATGTTTGGGTCATTGTTATTTATTTTTGAACCTCTTTGTTTAGGTTATGGTTGTGTATGAACCTATACTACATTTATGATAATTGTTTCTGTTTCAAATTCTTACTAGTGTGTATAATATGGATGAGCATATTTAGCAGATAGAGAATACATTATAGAGTATATATGAGCATTAATAGTAGATAGGTTTATACAGTGTAGAGTATAGAACAGAAATACGTATCAAAGATGATGAAGTTAAGGTTTCCAGGTGGGTTAGGCAGAAAAATACATTTACATATATCAACATAAAATGATTATAGAAGATATGTCTCTTCTTGTAGCAGATAGAACCACTAATATAGTAGATAAACCTTCAAAAGACATTACATGACCTACTGAAAACCTAGATTGTTGCTGGTATAGGGCTTCTAGGCGGTCCTTCACCAAATAATGTGTGACTAAAGAGTATGAAATCATCAATACATTCAATGCATGTAGATTTGTTGTGACCTCTGACTCTACACCTTGAACATTGCCTACTTTGGGTAGGGACTCCTTCAGCTTTACCACTCTTCCTATTAGTTTGGGGACGTCCTGGCATTTCACTTTTAAGTGGGGGAAGGATTTTTTTTGTTGGTCTGTAAGTTGGCCATTCTTCCTTCCCTCTTATGGGTATCCATTCTTCTCTATAAGTCTCAATGTATGTTTCCTACAAGTAGTAAACATCAACAAACTTGTACGAATCAAAACCAACATCTCTAATTGCTGCCATTGCATGTTCACATGGTATCCCCATGGCTTGAAACCATCTGCACGTACATGTTCTTTGTAAGTTCTAACTGATAGTCCATACGTCCAAAAGAAACATTGAAAACGATCGTCTGGACTAGTCAGAATCTCAGTCACAGCTTCTGGATCCACCTTCCTTAGCTCTTTGTTGTATGTTTCAAGCATTTGGTATGAGTAGCTGTAACTTCTTCTTATCTGCAACAATATAGAAGATAGGTTATTATTTGTAGTAGATATAAATGCTTTTATAGAGGATACGTTAGGCTTTGTAGACGATATATATGTTATTTAATAGAGTGTTTTATTATAGCAGATAAACATTCATTTCTAGAAGATATAGTTTCATATCTAGAAGATACCTTCATCATTGTTTTATCTTTGGCAGCCCATGCAATTTTATATGATACTGTTGTCATATATTCTTCTTGGAGGATCTTGACAAGTGTTTTTGGCTTCAAGTTTGGGTTATCCTTTAACTTCCTCATGCACACTCTGGAAACCCAATCACTATTAAGGATTTGTTCCTCCAACTCTAAAATTACCACAGTTGTGGTCATTAGTCATTGTTCTGATCTGCCAAGTTCCGTCCAGATTTGGTGTTGCATAGACCCTCCATAAACAACCATTAGCTCTACATTTCCAAATCAGCCTTTTTGAGTTTGTACTTTGCCTTTTAAAATATTTATCGGTTTTAACCGCATATGTTTGGATGTCTCTTTCAAGCTCACTTCGACTTAAATATACTACTCTACAAGCTGGTCTAACATAATCATTACGAAATGGCTCCGTGTGAGGGGCATATCCAACATTTGCTCTACATGTCGCAATGTACGAGGCGAAGATATTATCTAATTTACACTTAACTTCATTGTTATCTCGGTTTTCCTCAACTCTAACATTTTTCTGGAGTGGAACATTGCCTGGAAATGGTACACTTCTTAGAGGTGTGTGGTTTTCTTCAAGTGGTACAAAGCGATCCTCCAGATTGCACCTTACATCTACAACATTTGTAGTCCTATCTTCTACATTAAATCTTTGTTCTCTTTGTTTTTCTTGGGAGTTCAGAACCCTTGTTTCTTTGTACAATTCATCTTCAAGTTCATGTTCTTGAGTGTTAAGGGTGGTTGTACCAAACATTGGGCAGCTGTCATTGCGCATTTAATCCTCAAGTTCTTGATCTTGGTATTAACAGTTGGTGTGCTAGACAAATGGATGTTGTCGTTGAGCAATTCATCTTCAAGTTGTTGTTCTTGGGTGTTAAGGGCATGTGTACCAAACATTGGGCCGCTGTCATTGAGCATTTCTTCCTAAAGCTCATCTTTTAATCTATCATAAGAATTATAGGAGTAATCATTGTTTGTGTCGAACACATCCTCCTCTAAATCCCATTCGGCATCTTCACTTTCAGCATCATCGTTGTCATCATCCAGTCTTACCGCATGTTCGATTCCCTCTTCCCCTACATCTAATCTCACTTCTTCTTGTATATCCTGTGAAGCCTAAAATCCAATATCTCTTTCCATAGCAGATAGAATCCCTGCTAGCTCTACAAAAGTACCACTTCTAGCAGATAAAGGTGTAGTTATAGAAGAGGGTAGCATCCTACCATTATTTGGGGTGTTGTAGACTGGAGAGTAGAAATGTACACACCACTTGTCATTTGTACTTTAGGGGAAGGGGTTTCTAAGACTACAGGGTCATTTGAATGCCCCTCTCCCATGGTTCTCATAGGTAAACTTGGGTCTTGAGAAGGGGTTTCTAACCTATATTTATCGGGAACATGGAGAGGTTTTGTTGGTGTATGAAAAGCAGCATAGTTTGGTTTAGTACCCACATTCTGATTTTGGGCAACATATTCAGGGAAAAGGTTTCTCCTCAAAGATTGACCAATTTGGGGACACCCCTGGGTTCTCTCACTCACTTGCCTTGTTGAAGCTGCACTTACTATAACTGGTTTTAGATGATCAACTACCCAAACTGAAATAAGTATTGCCCCTTATTTGATAATGTATTTTATAACTGTTGTATACTGACCTTCACATTTAACTCTAGTTGGATTGTTATTGACTACTACTCGCAGTGACCAAGTAGTCCTAGGTGCATTGCATATAGATTCAACAAAATCCAATAAATCTCCATAGACTTCTTATTATCGAATATCCTTATTTTTGAATCACCATGCACGTATGCAATCTCAACTCCATCAATTGTGCGCTCGAATTCACCACCATAACTGAATATGACATTAAAGGTATTCTTTGCATAACATCAATTAAAAAAGGGTTCTGTAACATTGAATATATACTATCTGCTACATTGCCATATATATCCTCTACAATATATAGACATTATACGCTACAATTCTATGCATGTATTTTACAGTGATCATTACTACAACAGAAAACACATATATTTGGAGGTTATAAACATGAGAGCAACCACTTAAGAAATTACATGGAACCCCTTAAAACAGATATAGACACCACAAAACACTATTGCTTAAAAACCAAACAAAAGTTATGGTTTTTGATACCCAAAATCAACAATCAAATAAATAGTGAGTGTTGATACCCACAACACACATAAATTTACACCAACACAGACTTGAATGAATATATTAAAGTTAGGAGCATTAAAGCCACTAAACCAACAAAACCGAAAACAAAAAAATGTCAATTTAATACCAATGATTGGTAGCACATCAACAACAACCTTTATCATGTTAAATGAACAAAAAAAATCAATTTTTACATAACTTCTTTCTTACCAGGAATAGTAAACTCTTTTAAAGCCTGTTTTCCTTTCTTCTTGCTTCCTTTTTTTACCATGGTAAAGGTTGTATCACACTACCATAACAAATGAATTTCAAAACAAAAATTTTGATTTACTTAAGGTTTGTTGTTACACTTTGCAGTGAAGAAACAAAAAGGAAGAAGAAGAAGAACAGAACCAGAGTTATTGCTTTCTTTCTCTCTCCTCTCTTTAATATACAAGACTTTTTGTCGTTTAGTGATGTAGAAGATAGAGCAAGTAATGTAGAGTATAGCAATCAGGAGCTACAATGGTGTTTAATCCAATGGTTCACATCGAAGATGCTATCTCATCCAACGGTTTTTATTAAACGCGTATATTGATGCTTTAACTGTTGTTGTTGCAGTAGAGAGAGAAACAAAAGTCAAAAGAAAAAGTTGATTTGATTGCTAAAAGTTGTCATAAGGGCAATTTTGGAAGTACAAATAGTAGGACCACTTTTTGTGCTTGTTTGGGAAGATTTCCCTCAAGTGTGCTGATTTGGGAAAAAACCCCATAAACCTATGCTTATTCGGGAATTTACCCTTTATATTATTGTTTGTTTTGCTTAAATCTGCAATGCTTTGTTTGTTACTCAATGTTGTGGTGCTGCCGTTATTGTAAGCTGATGGTGCTTGTTGCCGTTATTGTAAGCTGATGGTGCTTGTTTTTAACCAAATGTGTGGAAATTTTTGGTGATATTGATTCGCATATAATTATTTATTGTCTTAACATGAGTTTAAATTTAGTTGAACTATGAGCTTAATACAATGAACATGTTTCAAAAGAACCTTAGAAGTTGGTTCCAATGATAATTCCTTTTTTTCAGCTATTTGTAAATGCTCACATATATAAGGACATTGTGATGTTGATATAGAGGAAGGTGTACTTTTTTGTTAGCATAGAAATTGTCTCAGTCATGGGTTAACCTTCACTCTAATAAAAGATTGGCAGGGGTAAACTTTTGGAGGAGAAGGTAAATAGAAATGCATGTGAGCTCTTATGTGAAACTCCAAGGTCTATATAGAGCTGTGTGAGTAGACCATGCAGGAAACTTTTGAGTATGTCATAATGTATTAGAGGTTCAGTGTTTCTTTCTACTGAAAATGATGGTGTTTTTGTGAGCTTTGCCTCTACGCATACTTCACACTTTGACTTTGGGTTTTTGTATTTTGGAATAAGATTCATGTCACTTAATTTACAAAGATAACGAAAATTAACATGACCCAAACGTTCATGCCAAGTAAATGATGATTCCGCAATATAAGCAATAGGTTTCTTTTCATTCATAGTTGAAGAACTTGCTACATTGTTTTTAGGAATGACTGTTATTACATTGAATTTGAACAGGCCATCCTTCACATAACCTTTGCCTAAATAATCCCCCATTCTTAGAAAGAACAAAATTATCAGAAACTAACTCGACTCCGAATCCATTCTTGCTTTGTATAGAGCCTGAAACAAGATTTTTTCTTATGTCTGGAACATATAGAACATTGTTGAGAGTGAGCTCTCTTCTTGAATTCATCTTCAATACCACCTTTCCATGACCTTCAATATTGGATGTTGAGGAGTTTACCATGAACAGCTCCTCTTCAGTATGACTCTGCTTGTAAGTAGTGAAAAGACTCTTATCCTAGCAGATGTGTTTGGTGGCTCTAGTATCATACCACCATTCCCTTAGATTGCTTCCAACCAAGTTTACCTCAGAAACCATGGCACATAGATCCATTTCTGACAGATCATTAGCCAGCTTTCCTTCTTCAGTGAAGTTAGCATGAGCTTTGCCTTTGCCCATGTCTGTTAGAATGTCGATCTTGCTTCGACACTCATCTGCCTTGTGGTTCATCTTACCACATTTGTGGCATTTACCAGTGAACTTCTTAGCACTTGGTTGTTGCTTGCTAGAACTTTGAGGCACAAATTTCCTCTTTTTTAGTTTCAACAACGTTGACCTTCTCAGTAGATTGAACTCCATTGGACTTGTCATTCTTGCGATTGTCTTCTTCAATCCGCAGCCTTACTATTAGGTCTTCAAGAGACATCTCCTTTCCGTTTTGCTTAAGGTAGTTCTTGAAGTCCTTCCAGGCAGGTTGAAGTTTTTCAATGAATGCTGCCAATTGAAAGGATTCACACAGCTTCATGTTCTCAGCTGTAATGTCATGCAGGATGATTTGCAATTCTTAGATCTGGCTGACCACAGTCTTTGAGTCCACCATCTTGTATTCCAGAAACTTGCCCACAACAAATTTCTTGTAACCAGCGTCCTCTGTCTTATATTTCTTCTCGAAAGATTTCCAGAGTTCTCTAGACGTCTTGAAGACATAATAGACATTTTATAGCGGGTCTACCAGATTGTTGAGGATATTGTTGCGGTATAGGTAATCTCATTGATTCCAAGCATTAATTGCTGCCACGACATTTGTATCCCCATAACTTCCATGTGTCAGAACCGGAGCCACTTCGGTTATGAACTGTGCTAACTTGAGAGTAGTCAGGTAGAACTGCATCTTACCCTGCCACTTCTTATAGCCAATACCATCAAATTTCTCCGGTTTCTCTCCCACAGTTAGTGGAGTGGGCAGAACAATGGCTTGACCTGCACCTTGTACAGGCATGTTTGAAAGCTGACCAGTCCCAAAGTTAAATGTTGTATGCGTTCCAGTTTGTCCATATGGAAGTAGACCAGTCCCAATCATGGGTGTCTGTGTTCCAGTTAGTCCAAATGGAGGTAGACCAGTCCCAGGCATAGGTGTCTGCTCTCTAGTAAGTCTAGATTCGTCAGTGTTTGAAGGTTCAGAAGCCCCAAAAATATCACGATTAGTTGGATTGGTAGTCATAATTCAGTTATGTCTGAAATAAGCAATACCCAAACAATTAGTTAATCTAATTAATTAACTTGTTCAAATTTTGTGTCAAACAATTAAATCACAGAACGTATAGATAAAAGGATTTGAAGAGAATACTATCAAATACAGTATATATGTATACTTTAGCAATATACTAAAAGCTGCAAAACAAAGGTTAGAAACAGTAATAAAAATTGTAAAACAGTAAACAGTAATAACAATTGCAGGAATAATAACTATTAAACAAAAAAGAATTACTGCGAAAAACCAAAGAAGATTAAGCAGTAATAACAATTATTAAACAAATAAACAGTTTAACAATTATTAAAACAGAGAAACTACTGTAAGAATTAAAACAATTAAATAAA
>JABWDY010033955.1:0-11860 GCA_013358455.1 Thalictrum thalictroides | reverse complement strand
TGCCATTTTGCCCTTTGTCATAGTTTACATACATTTAAAATTTACAGTTGCCACATAACACATACTAGTAATCCAGCTTGTGAATCTCCTGGAAAATGAGAATTATATGTATTGTCAAGTAGCATACGGTTGAACTTGAACTCAAAGTGCAATGCCATTCAGATTGTGATTTTGATGCTTAGATAGATTATTAGTGCCAAAGATAGTAAAATTTTTAATTTTTCATTACTTTTTAAGTTTACTAAATGAGCATGATGAGCAATAAAACTAGATTCACAATAGTACAAGAAAAAACCTCTAAAAGATAACTCATTTGCCAAATAAGCCCAGCCCAACTACTAGTTTTCTTGATATTTTTGGATTGTGCTTAATTAAATTATAAAAAATATTTTCTAATCCAAAATAAAAAACTAAACTATGTTAGTTTTTCATAATGTTAAATAGATTTTTTTAATTTATTACATTGTAGGGAGTTGAACTTTGTTCAGTCATCGGCCAGATTGTACCAACAAATCTATTCTTGACACTTGAAGATCGACTTTAGGCATTGAATTCAGCTTCTTTCTGAATCCAGTCTTAAAATTTATTCGATTTGGTGATATTTGTAAAAGATGATTGTAATGTTCTGACCACGCTGCTCTTTAGTATAAAACCAAGAAACTCGAGTTTGTCCTCATCATGAAAATCTTCCATGCAGAGCTTAACACATCTGAGGTGAAGAAACATGTATTGCAATGAATAAGTGTGATATCCAAACTAAAATCTAGAAAGAAATGAATCAAATAGCTCGATCATCATCAGACGAGTGTTGTCTGCAAATTAAATAAGGTGGTCTTGTCTAAAATTCCCAAAAAACCAATGAAAGCTTACCATGCATCATCTTAGTGCCGCACCCTTATATTCAGGTACTTGAGAAATATTCCAGTGCCATGATAGAGGGAGACACATAGGGCAAAGTGAAGCAAGAGAGAAAAAGCAATATGGTGGGAAAAACAGGCTTTGATGGGCTAAACACACTTTCATGGGCTAAAACAAGCCCATTAACTACTAAACAAGCATGAAGTAGTAATGGTGTTTGATATTGGATTGGAAACAAAGTTTGAATTGAATTAGAAATTCAAGTCCAAATCGACTCTAGGCCTCTAGCATGGTGTCACAGTGTTTTTTCTAACAAATCAAAAAACAAGTTTTCAAGGTTTTGTAAGTTTTTTAGAATCAACAACAATGGGTGTGTATGTTTTTGTTTGCAGAAAGTCTGGAAGTGAATGGAGTGCAAAGAAAACTTCTGGTGGTGAGATTGAAGCATCTGCTTCTTCTACTTATGATTTGCAGAGGAAACTTGTTCAAGCTGCTCTTTCTGGTGACTCTGGTGTTGTTTCTTCTGCTTTCAATTTAGTTACTCCTTCTTCAGCTGTTTTCGAGGTTATTGTTGGCAGTATTGCCGCACCTGCAACTGCAAGTTCTGTCAGTGATGGAGTTGTTGCAGCTTCTGTAGCACCTGCAGCTGAAGAGAAGAAGGAAGAGCTAGAAGAAAGTGACGACGACAACATGGGTGGGATTTTTGATATCTTTGGGTAGATGACGAGTAGTATCATATATTTTTGTATCGTAAAACAAGTTTATGGGAAATTCTGAAGACCGGATTTTTGTGTTTATGAGATTTGCATTTTTAGTATTTTATTGTGTGAAGGTTTTGCAAATTAGATTATTTTTCTTGTGTTTATTTATCAATACAGATAAATTAGTGAAGTTGTTATTTGTTAATGTACTAATCAGACTGATTATAGCTTCGTTACTAATTAGTAGTTCAACATTATGAAGTTGAAAAAATATATCATATCTAAGCAGAAATCTGGAGGTTAAACTGAACAACCAGGTCTATATAGAGCTGAATATGTTGTAAGCCTCTAGCTTGTTAATATGCAACTTTCCCAAGTATCAAGAAACCGAAAATGTTGTCTTACTGTAATGTTCTCCAAGACCACAGCGCTCTTTAGCATAAGCCAAGAAACTCGAGTTTGTCCTCATCAGGAAAATCTTCCATGAGCTTAACACATCTGAGGTGAGGGAGAATGTAATGCAATGACAATTTTGTCGAATGTGCTTCCATATTTTTCCTATTGCATGAAAATTGAAAATTTATTTTTGAAATCGAAACTAAAGTCTAGAATGAAATGAACTAAGCAGTACAGACCATCATGTATATAACTAAATAATGATCCTCAGGATCTGAGAGTTTAATGTACGACCTTTGTTTAAACTTTAAACACAATAGAACCATTCTTCTTTGTTAAAGGATAAAAATAATAGCAAGTCAGCAACATAATAGCCAAACCATACAGATTAGTAGATTACAAGTGAATTCATGAACTTAAGAAAACCCAATAATAGCCATATCCGCAAAGTAACTAAACCCGTTTTGTTAAAACTTCAAACACTGAACTTACCAACACTGGCAACACATAAACACAGTTTGAAACTAAATCAAATAAGAAATCTAAACCGTAACCCCATATCACACACAAACTTGCTAAGCTTACTTTGATGAAGAATCAAAATACAAACATGCATTACCTTTGAAATGTCACATAAATCTAAGATTATGAGCGAAGACACAGTTTGAACTTTGAAGGACAGCTACATTTCAATCAGATTTATTTCAAATAAAATTAAACCAGTTAACATATGAACCAAAAACCATACGGATCATCTCATCGTACAAATGGACTCAAGATTATATTGTTGGGTTTATTATATAGAAATTAGGAGAGGACAGTTGGGAGTTGATTGTTTATTATTGGAACCGGTTTAGATTCATTGGAATCTGGATCCATATTTTCGGTTGGATAGTAGACTCTTCTAGCTTTCCAATGGTTTATGAAATGCCCTCTGGTTCACAGTGGTTTGCTGGGATGACAGGTATGAAGTTCTGACAAGCAACAATGAGCAAAGTCTGATCGAACAGAAAATGCGTTCAAATTAAACGGAAGGCAATTCTGAAAGGTCTGTTCGAACAGACGCATTCTGGGATTTTTTTTTCACAACAAAGTTTGTTCAAACAGAAAATGTCTAGAGAACATAAACTGTAAACATATTAGAGGGATTAATGGATACAGTGACTATATGGGACTACAGCTTCTTGACTTGGATACCAATGGGTCGCCCAGGGCGAGTTAATGCATCTAGTTCAACACACTGCTGCCCGTAACACTATCAAAACCAAGATAAAGTGCTTCATTGGATACTATTACTCCATTAATATTTATTTTTAGTATCTTTCATTTCTTAGCTTGTATGTTCTGTTATCAAGAATATATGGCTTGCTCAAATACTCTGCACTCAGCTTCTCAACTAGATGAACGAATACAGATAGCCCATTAATGTTAAAATTATGAATCCATAGCCCTAAAGTCGGCTTTCAACCTTCCTTTTTTAATTGGTATATAAACATACAGGGTAAATATAAAACAAAGGATTCACTTAATGGCCTCTAGGAGACTGCGTATAACATTCCTACCCTATAGTTCTACATTAGCTACCCTTTGTAATGTCTTTTGGTATACTGATTGATCTAAAGGAAACAATAAGAAGAGGATAGTTAATTGAATCATTCAAGGAAACAAGCTTAGAATGGTTTTACCCTTCTCGCAGAATGATGAAAGAGTGTGTGATGAGTTTACCCTTCTTTCACAGCGCAACCAAGAAAGCTTATTTGCATATTCAGTAGAAGGCAGTTCAGGTCTGCAAAAATTAAAGTATAAGTTAGGTTATATCAGATTAAACAATACTCAAATGACTATGAAATGTTGAAAAGATAAAGTTCAATGGTCCCTATCAGATTAAACAATAGTCATTGACTTAGATGATGTTATAGTCTCATAGTCATAGACACAATGACCAACACATCCTACTTTTTAAATTCTTCAATGCTTTTTAAGTTCCATATCACCATGAATTGAATTGAGGTTGACATGGGTAGCCAGGTAGGCAAACTTTATTTTATAGTTTCTCATAAAGACTAAGTCATTCGTGTGTCGGTCGGAGTGATTGAAGGGCTGAACAAGCTGAGAAATTTCCCTGCAAAGATTTTGAAAGCTCATCATCTACTTCATCTGTTCTTTCTATTGAACAGAGTATCATCACCTTCAGATTTTGAGTACAATTTCTTGATTAAACACCAAGATGATTAATACTAAGACCACCATGAATCGGATTCTTTACCTTATTTGTGTTTCATATTTTGTCTTTGCTGTCTTCTTTCTTTTTATGGTAGCATTTAATCATCCTTTCTTCACCATCCCGATGGCTGTTTTTCTTGTCATTACATTTGACTTAACATTTTTGTACTTTTTTTTGCGCATCAAAAAAGTGAACACTGTAACATTTGACACTAAGACATCTGTTCTTTGCTCTCTTCTTCTTTCAGCTTCCCTTTTTGTGATCTCCCTTGTTAGTGCAGAAACACTGAATGATATAATGCATCTGAGCAGCAGTTACTATCAAAGACTTTATAAATACTACCGGTATAGGTATATCCCAGTGTTTGTTTTTGTCATTGTTACAATTGTCGTAGCATTTGTGTACTTGTGTTTGTACAATAAAGATGTGACAGAAGCTATTGTAAATGAAGGTGGGGAGGATCTTTTAGATATGGAATCTGGAATGCCTCGTAAGTTCTCTTTCAATGATCTCAAAGATGCTACTGCGAATTTCAACAAAAAGATGGGAAGGGGAGGATTTGGATCCGTTTTTGAAGGAAACGTAGGCAATATCACAAAAATTGCAGTAAAACGACTTGATCAAGCAGGCCAAGGAACAAAGGAATTTCTAGCCGAAGTTAAGACAATAGGAAGCCTTAACCATGTCAACTTGGTACGCTTAGTTGGGTTTTGTGGTGAAAATTCACATAAACTTTTAGTTTATGAGTATATGTGCAATGGCTCCTTGGATAAGTGGATATTTCACCGAAATCAAGAGTCACCTCTCGATTGGCTGACTAGAAAGAAAATCATTCTTCACATAGCTAAAGGACTTTCATACCTTCATCAAGACTGTCGAAGAACAATAATTCATTCAGATATAAAGCCTCAAAATATCCTTCTTGATGCCAATTTCAATGCCAAGGTTGGGGATTTTGGGTTGGCTAGGTTCATTGAAAGAGATCAGAGCCATGTGTCAACTGTGCTGAAAGGGACACCAGGTTATTGGGCCCCTGAATGGTGGTTGAATAAAAAGATTACTGAGAAAGTTGATGTATATAGCTTTGGAGTTGTCGTCTTAGAAATTATTGCCGGAAGGCAAAGTGTAGATCACTCACTGCCTGAAGAAAAAGATTCTCTATTCGTTTTAGTGAAGAAAAAGGCAGAAGAGGACCAACTTTTTGATGTGGTTGATAAACAAAGTGACGATATGCTACTACACAAAGAAGAAGCAGTCAGGATAATAAGAACAGCTATTTGGTGTTTACAAACTGATAGCACAAACAGACCATCCATGTCAATTGTGGTCAACACTTTAGAGGGGTTAATGGATACAGAGACTTTTTCAGACTATAACTTCTTAACTTGGACACCGATGGAGCGTCCAAGAGTTGATTCGTCTGGGTCTAATTCACTTCTGCCAGTAACCCTATCAGGACCAAGATGATATACTTCAATTGTTATGTTGGTAATTTATTCTGATCTCATGCGCTTCATTTTCATACCAATGTTTATTTTTCTCGCCTTTGCATTTCGATCTCTTAGTGTCTGTGTACTTTTTTTTCCTCGATAAGAAATGAAAACACAAAGAAAAACCCTGTCCAAGCTATGTACACAGGAGGTTCCCCAGCAAGCTGGCTCCCTCTGTTACATGCTCAGACAAGATTAGGTCCTCCAATTCTTAGTGTCTGTGTACTTGATTGCACAATACATGTGACAGAAATTATTGTAAAAGAAGACTTTAGTATAAATTATGTAATATTCTCATAGTTATAGACCCAATAACTTTACAAGAATCTTGAATATGTCCAAGTCAAAACTGGCTGCTTCTTTTAAAGAATGAATTATTTTTCTTCATTTCTCATTTTCAGCCATGACTCATGCCTTTACCAACTTTCTTCTAAAGACTTTTTAAGTCATTCTTGACAGTTAAAGTAATTGAATGGTTCAATAAAGATATTTTTCTACTTTATATTGAGCAGAATATATACTACCATCCCCTTAGATTTGTATTACCAATTCATGAGTAAACATCATCATGATTTATATTAAAACCTCCATGAATCATAATCCTAAGTTTCTTCTCCTTTCATGTCCTCTCTTTGTTGTCTTCCTTCTTCTTAGAGTAATATTGGCTCCTCCTATATATATCTTAATCATACCAATGGTTGGTTTTCTCGTCGTTACGTTTGATTTAGCATTAGTAGTGTACTGGTTTTTGCGCACCAAAAAAGTGATGAACAAAATGGTGATTAACAGTAAGACATATGTTCTTTATTCTCTTATCGTTTCAGCTTCCATTTTTGTGATCCTCCTTGTTACAGTACTACTACTGTATACAGAGTATAAAAATCTAAACTATTATCATTACAATAGCACTAATATTTATAAGAGAAAGCTTATTGCGATACTATTTATATTTTTTATCCTCATCTGTGTTTTTCTCGGTATGACAATTTTCTTAGGGCTTGTATACTTGTTTTTTATCACCCAAAAAGTGATAACCAACTTTTTGCAAGTGATAACCAACTTTTTGCGCACCCAAATGATGATAAACAACATGAAGATTAACAGTAAGACGGCATATGTTCTTCGCTCTTCTCTTCTTTTAGCTTCCATTTTTGTGATCCTCCTTTTTACTGCACTACAACTGTATACTGAGTATAAACATCGAGTTTATGACTACCATTTATCTAGAAAAAAGCTTCTTGTAATGCTTCATTTTTTTTCTATATTAATGTGTATTTTTCTCGGTGTTACAATTGTCTTACCACTTGTATACTTGTGTTTGGCCAACAAAAATGTGAAAGAAGTTATTGTAAACACCATGATGACTAATATTAAGACCTCCATGAATCGGATTCCTTACTTTCTTCTCATTTCATGTTCTCTCTGTCTTGTCTTCCTTTTCCTTAGAGTATTCTTGACTCCTGATCCTATATATATCTTAACCATCCCAATGGCTGTTTTACTTGTCGTTACGTTTGATTTAGCATTAGTGTACATGTTTTTGAGTACAAAAAAAGGGATGAAGAACATGATGATCAACACTAAGACATTTGTTCTTTGCTCTCTTCTTGTTTCAGCTTCTCTTTTTGTAATCTTCCTTCATACTGCACTAGAACTGTTACGTGAGTTCAATAGCTATCCAGTTAAGTCCAAAGAAAGTATTAGGGGAATTCTCGTATTTTTTATGCTAATGAGTGTTTTTGTTGGTATTACGATTGTCTTGGTGTTGGTATACTTGTTTATGTGCTATGAAAATGTTGGAGAACCTATCGAAATTGAAGACGGGGAGGATCCTTTAGATATTGTATCTGGAATGCCTCGTAAATTCTCCTTTAATGATCTAAAAGTTGCCACAACAAATTTCAGCAAAAGGATTGGTAGAGGGTTTGGGTCCGTTTTTGAAGGAAATCTCAGCAATATTACCAAAATTGCAGTGAAACGACTTGATCAAGCAGGCCAAGGAGCAAAGGAATTTCTAGCTGAAGTTAAGACAATTGGAAGCCTTCACCATGTCAACTTGGTACGCTTAGTAGGCTTTTGTGCAGAAAATTCACATAAACTTTTAGTTTTTGAGTATATGTGCAATGGCTCATTGGATAAGTGGATATTTCACAAAAATCAAGAGTTACCTCTCACTTGGCAGACAAAAAGGAAAATCATTCGTCATATAGCTAAAGGCCTGTCATACCTTCACCGAGACTGTCGAAAAACAATAATTCATTTTGATATAAAGCCTCAAAATATCCTTCTTGATGGTGAGTTCAATGCCAAGGTAGCTGATTTTGGGCTAGCTAGGTTCATCGAGAGAGATCAGAGTCATCTGTTAACTGTGCTGAAAGGTACACCAGGTTATTGGGCCCCTGAATGGTGGTGGAACCAAAACATAACAGAGAAAGTTGATGTCTATAGCTTTGGGGTTGTCGTCTTAGAAATTATGAGTGGAAGGAAGAAGGTAGATCACTCCCGGCCTGAAGAAGAAGATTGTCTACTCTATTTAGTGAAGACAAAGGCAGAAGAGAACCAACTCTTTGATGTGGTTGATAAACAAAGTGACGACATACTACAACACAAAGACGAAGCCGTCAGGATAATAAGAACTGCTATTGCGTGTTTACAAACTGATAGCGCAAACAGACCATGCATGTCAATGGTGGTCAACATTTTAGAGGGATTAATGGATATAGAGACTATAACAGACTACAGCTTTTTAACTTGGACACCGATGGAGCGCCCAAGGCGAGTTAATGCATCTGAATCAACAACAATGCTGCCAGTAACCCTATCAGGACCAAGATGAAATAATTTAATGTTTACTACTACTCAATTAAAATTTTGGTTCTGTATCTTTTATTTCTTAGCTTGTGTGTTCTGATATATCAAGAATATACGGCTTCCTCAAACACTCTACACTCAGCTTCTCAACTAGCCAAGATTAATATTATAACTTACATGAGATATAATATTAATCAATCCGTCTTCTTTCTTTTATTGGTATATAAACATAAAGGGTAAGTATAAAACAGAGGATTCACTTAATGGTCTCTAGGAGACTGCGTATAACCTATAGTTCTACATTAGCTACCCTTTGTAATGTTTTGTGGTATTCTGATTGATCTAAAGGAAACAATAAGAAGAGGATAATAATTGAATCATTCAAGGAACAAGCTTAGAATGGTTTTACCCTTCTCACAGAATGATGAAAGAGTGTGATGAGTTTACCCTTCTTTCGCAGCACAACCAAGAAAGCTTATTTGCATATTCAGTAGGAGGCAGTTCAGGTCTGCAAGAAATGGAGTATAAGTTAGGTTGTATCGGATTAAAAAAAATACTCAAATGACTTAGATATGTTGAACAGATCAAGTTGTATGGTCCCTATCAGATTAAACAGTACTCATTGTTGCCTTGAATTGAATTGAGGTTGACATGAGTATGCCAACTTTACTTTGTAGTTTCTCATAAAGACCAAGTCATTCTTGTCGGTGGGAGTATTTGAAGGGCCGAACAGGTTGTGAAATTTCCCTGGAATGGTTTTGAAAGGCAGAGTACCATCACCTTTAGACTTTTACTATCATTTCGTGATTAAACACCATGAGCAGAGACACAGACGGCTGTTTTTCTTGTCGTTGCATTTGACTTATCATTTATGTACATGCTTTTACGCATCAAAAAAGTGAACACATTAACACTTATCGTATGTGTCCTAATCGGAATTGGTTTTCTATTTTTTTAAAGTTAGAAGGTGGATCTATTTTCTTGGGCAATGATCATCATTTAAAAGTTAAAGGGATTGGCAAAATTCGTATCTAGATGTTTGATGGTATAGTTCGGGAATTGTGTGATGTTAGGTATGTTCCTGACTTGAAGAAGAATCTCATCTCTGGGGGCGAATTGGATTCGAAATGTTACAAGTTAACTATCGGAAAAGGTATTTTGAAGGTTATGTCCGGTGCTATGGTGGTGATGAAGGCAGTGAAAGAAGGTAACTTGTATTTCTTAACCGGAAGTACGTTACAAGTGATATTGCAGTTACTGAGTTTGTAGGTGATTCTCTCAATTCTACTAAGTTGTGGCACATGCGCTTAGGGCATGCTAATAAGAAGTCTTTGCAAAATCTGGTCAAGCAAGGATTGTTGAAAGGTGTCAAGACCTGCAAGTTAGATTTTTGTGAGCATTGTGTTCGGGGCAAGAAAACAAGAGTTAAATTTGGCACCGCTATCCATCATACTCGTGGGGCTCTTGATTATGTTCACTCAGACGTGTGGGGACCTTCCAGGCAAACATCATTGGGATGTATGTCTTATTACGTCACTTTTGTAGATGATTATTCGAGACGTGTATGGGGGTACACCATGAAGTGTAAAGATGAAGTCTTGAATGTGTTCCTGAAGTGGAAAAAGATGATTGAAACTCAAACTGGCTGAAAGATCAAAAGACTCCGTTCTTATAATGGAGGTGAGTACAAATCTGATCCGTTCTTGCAAGTATGTCAGGATTAGGGTATTGTTAGACACTTAAAGGTACGTTGCAACTGAATGGGGTGGTAGAACGCATGAATCGTACATTGTTGGAGAGGGTACGATGTATGTTGTCCAATGCTGGGTTGGGCAAGGCGTTTTGGGCTGAAACTGTGACATATGCTTGCCATCTTATTAATAGGTTGCCGTCGGTTGCAATTGAAGGGATCAAAGTATTCTGTTCTCAGTAATTTTTTGAGGTTGACGGTTCTATTTTCTTGGTTTTGCGAAAATTCGGTTTTGAATTTTCTTGTGTGGTATGGTGAAACTTTTAGAGTTGTATTTGTGTGTTGCTAATTGGTTTATAAAATTTGGGTATTATGATGGATTCGAAGGTGGCTACAGTTGGGAAGTTTGATGTCGAAAAGTTCAATGGCAAGAACAATTTTGACATGTGGCAATGCAAAGTTATAGATGTATTTTCGAAGAATAATTTGGAAGAAACTTTGGGTGACAAACCCAAGATGATGATAGATGAAGACTAGGAAGTAGTTGAATTGGCAACCATGTGGGTTTATACGAATGTGTTTGGCCAAGGAACAAAAGTATTTGTGATGAAGGCGACAAGGAAAAAAAATGTGGATTTCCTAATTGGAAGCATTGTTAGTGTTGTTGGAGACTATTCTCCATCATTGAAATTTGGAAGTGTGGAATCTACAAGGAGGGAGATTCGTGGCTTTGGAAAAGAATGAAACACTATTTCATTTGGGCATCTTGATGTGGTTGATTGTTTGAATATGGAAGAGACATCTGAAAAGGTGGAGATCGATCCATCTCCGTGTGATTGATGTTTGGATAGGTATACAGCTTATGTTAGTGATGAAGCAACAATTGAAGTTGAAAAGATTCAAACCCATGAGTCAGGTGGAGCTGTGAAACCAATGGATGTGAGAAACCAATTACGGTTTTGGGATTGTGAATCATCTCCAATTGATGCACGCTTTGAAAAGGAGATGGTATTTGGAAGTTTGAACCTCATTATGTTGAATTTGAAATGTGGGTCCTTCAAGGACAATGGCCCTTTGGGGCATTGATGGGCATTTAATTTGATGTGGGCTCGATCGAGGCATTGATATGTGTTTGATTTGATGTGTGGCCTTTCGAGGCAGTTGATTGGAGGAATTGATTAGATGTTGTGGCCCTTCGAGGCATTGTGGACATCGATAGATGTCGTTTGATTTGATGTGGTCTTTCGGGGCGTTGGTGGGCATGGCTAGATGTCCTTTATTGGAAGAACTACAGAGGCTTGATTCCATTGCAGGGTACGTAGGCAACCACTTTGTGTTCCAGTCGATGTGAGAAGATGTAGTTTGAATCTGTTCGTGTGTTGATGAATACATATTATCCATATTTATTACAACCAAATTTAGATTAATTAGTCTACTTATATTTACTATTTTAAATAATTAAACATGCATTTGTATTTTGTGTAGGATTTTGTCGGTTGGTCGAAAATGCATAGTATTGCACCATTTTGTGTTGTTAATAAAGCTTGCAAATGTTGCGGTCAAAGTGAATGCATATGGAAGCCCAAGTCATTTTGGGTGCAATTCCATTGAAGCTCCAAGAAGGCCCAAAGCCCGTCCAATAACTATCCATAAGGTTTACTAGTAGGCTTTTGCATTTGACAAAGAGAAA